>JALKBU010000691.1:0-27771 GCA_023091735.1 Trichomonas tenax | reverse complement strand
CAATTACCAGTTAGGTATATGCTCGTTGATGATAGAGTTGTGGCTCGTCAACAACACCAACCTGGATGTATTGGTTAGACAACAAAGATATTTATGACACTTTTTATAAAGGTGACAATTTGCCCGCTCAAAAAGTGACAGTTTATTCATGAAAAGTGACTTTAAGGTTCCCCTGTCACTTTTTGGTGTTCACTTTTGTCATAGACTCAATTTTTCAGTCACCCCCCAAGCACTCGTGATGTGAAAATCAGGACCCTTTTTTCTTGCATTAATTCATTTGCCAATCATCACTTAGCAGTATTTTGATGATAAATTTGCAAAATACTAACAGGGAGAAAAAAAATTTCAAAAAAAAAAATCAGCAAAAAATGCATTTTTCTCGATTTCAAGGTATAATTTGCATTATTTGTAGTACTGAGAGCGCTGTAATGCCAAAGTAAATTGAAAATACATGTTTTTGAAGATGATCTCACACAAATATGAATTTCACAACAAAACATTGATATATGAATATTGAGCATAAAAATAAATTAATTATTACTCAAAAATTCCTCGATTTTTGAAAAACATATGAAAGCTTTAGGGCATTTACACGAAATAACGCAGGGGGAGACGGTTATGCTATCAATTCGCGTGGATGAAGGCCTAGAAGCAATGTAGAGCTATCCATAAATTTAGGTGTAATAATTCGTGTTATTTATGGATATCAAAACACCTAATTGAAATAACATAGCTATCATAGGCTATAGTAACTGTTTAATGCATTAAACAAATTGAACGCGAAGAAACAGCAGAATTTCAATGAGATTTGCTTGTTTATTTTACTACTTTACAATTATCAACATATTTTTAGCATATGTATTCAAGTGGCTATTAAAATGGTAAATGATTTCACCTTTTCCCGCTGATTATTAATATTATAATTAAAAAGTTGAAATTGTGCTTCGATACTCCAAGCAATTAATCCTTAGCATGAGAGAAAACAAAATCAAGAAGGTTGTTTTTTGGTGATTTTTTTAATATTTTAGTACAATAAGTTAAAAATACACCAAAAAAAGTGAAGGACGATACAGGAAGTTTGGCCACAACGGGCACTTAATTATTTGATTTTTTAATTTATAAAAAAAACGAATTTGATGAGATATTATGGATCTTCTTTTTATGAAAATAGGGATGTCCGAAAAGTTAATTTTTCAGGGCGAGTTGCCCGAAAAAACGTATTCTTTCTGGCTCTGACATAACTAAAAATATCAGGGTCTGCCGATTTATAATGGTTATAAATTTCCCCTTTTTAAGAAATAAACCCCCTTTCTTGTTTATTATATAACCCCTTTTTAGTTGTTTCCACCCCCTTTAAGTATGCGTTTCCCCAGCAAAAATTTTTGATCCCCTAACTTTTCGAATTTCGGGGTGGTTTTCGCGATTCTCAATTTGTGAATGATTTTGAGAGGCCTGAAAATCGAAAAAAAAAACGAGGAAACTTTTAACGGATTTTTGTGATACTACACGACAAAAAATGTATTTACATGTCTTATTTTACATTTTCTAAAAATATCTTGCTCAAACAAAGCCAAGCTCAAGCTGAAAACTATGGTAGCTAGAAGATAATCCCATTGAATATAGTGGAAGTTATATTAACTTGAAGACTTTAAAGTGTGATTATAATTTAAAATCAAACAGTACGATATACTAGTATTATTGTACTTTCCTGTAACTTTTTGCTAAGCATGAAAATGGTCGGGTTCGTGGGTGGATCGGATGAAAAATTTTGTGGTCTGTGGAAAGGGGTATTTTTTCTTATTTTGGCTCGAAACTTTGGTAATATAATGCACATACTAATGCTAATATATACACCAAGTTTTTTGCGAAAAGCTGCGGACGATCTTGAGATACGCATTTTCGTACCATTCCTCTTGATTGAAAAATTGTCATAAAAATATATTTTTTAAATTTGATTTTTTCTGAAACACTTAATCTTTTGAGCTCATAAATGCGTGATTTCGCAATTCTAAAGAGACAGATCGTTTCTATTTTGGATGTAGTTTTGTTTTATGCCGGAAAAACATACATTTGCTTAAAAAATACGCAAGAGTAATAATATTATTTCTTTTAAAAAGCTGATCTATGTAGTAAAACATGGTAACCAAACAATTTTATTGAATATGCAATAATATCAAGCCTTCTCAGCTTGCCTGGAAATGAAATCTTGTAGATTGTCATGGAGAATCGATTGTAATTCATCAACAGTAATTCGAAAACTTGCTTCTGCAGGACTAGAAGGTTCCGCAGCGGCATCGTCTGTAGCGCCTTCTTCTTCTTGAGGCTCTACATACGCATCATCTGGTTTCTTTTGGGCCAATCGAGCCATAATTCCAACGCTATTCATTTGTGTTGATAACCACTGAGAGATTCTGATGGGTGTTGAATGTTTGAAAAGCTTGTAGAAATATTATTCGAATGTTTCCCAGCCTTGCTCGTTATTCTCTGGATTTTGATCTGGAGGATGACACTTATTAATTTTGCTGCATGAATGCTTAATAATTCCGTATATATTTGACACAAGAAGAATATTCTTGAATTTAGAACGGAATTAAGAGACTTGATAAGATTGCATCACAAACATAATGCAACAATACGTTGATATTTGATATTTAAGTTCATAATTATATAAAACGATCTTAAATATATATACAATTAAAACATTTATGACACTTTTTAAGGAAAAAAACTTAGAAATCTTTCATGATTCACCAAGAGAAACACGAAAATTCACATCTTAGCTTGCAATAAAAAATAAAAAGGAAATCTTTATATTTGATATTTTCTTCTGGCTAACAAAAAGCTACGGTAGTAAAACGTATAAATTAGCATTTAGGAGTAGGTTATAGTTCTTTAGTAACAAAGGAAAAGTCGGGATATATATTTTTATAAAAATATACTTTAAACTTTGGTATAGCTTTGATGAGCACGTTGTACCTTCTGATCTAACAGAAGATCACAGGCAAAGTCTCAGCGAAAACAAAGACTTTTGAATTCAATTTAAAATATTTGGTTATCTGTTATAGCTAAGTATGTGGCTCCATGTAAGATCGAGGAGCATGGGGTCTTGTATATGAGTAACTCTATCAGGCTCTAAATGATCCAAGCTAAGGAGCTTTAAGCAATCATCTGTATGGCCGTTAAGTTTTTAACGTCTTTTCTATCGTCGTTTACACATCTCTAACGGTGCTCAAAATCGCTCAAAAATATGAATTTAGATTCTACTCATAGAGGCACATGTAACCATGAAGCGAAAATACTAAACTCAAATGAGTGAACAACTGTAGATATCACATCCCCAGTGTCATAGAAACAATTGCATAAACTCGTGGTTAACAAATTTTACATATAAAGTTAAATATTTAACCTTAAAATTTAATTTTGTAAAACATGAACCGCAAAATAATTATTTTTGGAATTTAGATACAAATATTTGTATAATATTCATATTTATGGTATATAAAATATGTCAGGGAAATATACCAATAAACATAGATCAAAGAGAAAACATTAAAAAGTGAAAAAAAAATATAGAAAAACTTCAAATCATGAAATACTGCTTAACGTTTTGAGTATATCAAAAAGAGGGGTTATTTCAATTTTTCTATTTGTATAATTTTACAAATATTTACGAATCCCCTAAAATTCGGAATATGTTAGCCATACCAAGATATCCTTGGAATATAAAGTATTTCAAAAAAATAGGGGTCCGCATCCATTCATTTTGGTTATTTGTTTATTTTGAATGTTACATAAAGAGAATTAAAATGGTATTGACCCATTTTATATTTTTGATAAGCTCTCACAAAAGTTTCAAAGAAAAATTTCAACTTTATTTTTAAATTTATTTCTTCTGCCTTCGTCGATCTGAATAAGATGCCATCTCAATAAAAATAACGGTTATATAATGTAAGGAGATCATGGTTTAATGATTATTTTTTCATAAAAACTGACACCAATAAACGAACAAAGTTGCTCAATTTTATCAATGTAAGCCTATTATCGAGCAGAGTTAATATGTAAACTAATCAAATTTTCAATGAATATTCAATTTTCTGAAGTCACTATGCTAGACATTGAGCACTCGGATTGAGATCAACCCCCTCTATTTAAAATGTTATCGAGAAGTATTCTTGACGCCTTCCTTCCACTGCTTCTTCCTTCCAATGAGAACGAAAAGATCGGAATGGGAAGTTTGGCGATCCCTAGGCTTAAGCGCGAGGATTTAGTGAAACTATTGCAAGCAACGATGAATGTTTTTCAACAGGAGGAAACACTGATACATCTGACGGGAGATTTCAATGTCGTTGGTGATGTCCATGGAAATCTGAAAGATTTGTTGAGAATATTCAATTTCGCGGATGCTCCTTATGTTAACAAATATGTATTTCTTGGAGATTACGTAGATCGCGGAGAGATGTCTGTTGAAGTTATTGTTCTCCTCTTTTCATATAAATTAGCCTACCCATCGAACATTTATTTGTTGCGTGGAAATCACGAGTTTGAACTCATCAATTCTTATTATGGCTTCAAACAGCAGGTGTTATCTGAATATGATGAAGAAATCTACGATATGTTCAACGAAGTTTTCTCGTATCTTCCATTGGCTGCAGTTTTAAATCAGAAGTACTTTTTGGTTCACGGCGGTCTCAGCCCGAATTTGAACCAAATAAAGCAGATTGCAAAGCTTCAAAGACCAATAACGAATTTCATGGAAGGTCCTGAGTCAGATTTGATTACAGACATAATGTGGAGCGATCCATCGACTATCACACCGCTCTTCGCTCCAAGTCCAAGAGGATTCGGCTACGTTTTTGGATTGGATTCAGTTTTTGACTTTTTATGCGATAACAATGTCAAATATATAATCAGAGCTCACCAATGCGTTACGTCGGGCTATGAGGAGAACTTTGGAGGCGCTTGTATAACTGTTTTTTCATCAAGCAATTATTGCACGATGCCACCAAATTCAAGCAGTATACTTCAAGTAACAGAAGATAATCATCGTCCAATAGTTTTTGCACCAATTAAACATCTAAGCAAATTCGAATGCGAATTTAAGGAGGTTGTTGTCGAGGATACAGTTCCTCTCTCCAATAAACTTAAGTGCGTTTCCAGAACTAACAGTAACAGAGTCAAAGGAACACCAAAGCGAATGAATAACGTCCAAGTCGTATTTACATGTAAACCAAGAAGAACATCAGAGGATGGACATGGACTGACGTCTTATAGTTCTATATCCGAGCTTCCAAAGCTTCAATCTTCTGGACCGTTATTGAAGAAATCTGCTTCTTCACCTGGACAGCTTTTACTAGAGCCAACTATACCATAAATGTTTGTTATTTGATTTATCTATGTAAAATGTCTTTATACAAAACAAGTGTTTTTTTAATAGAGTCATTTTATGTAATTAACTGCTATTCTTTTTAAATTTGATATACAATGAACGTTTGTAACATGAATTTGTTGGTCATTTTTAATAAAATTATTATATTGTTCAATGATATGAGTTGATTACTCGTTTGTAATTATCGTGAAGGAAGAGGTTTAGAGGGATTTCTAAACAGCCATTATCATAGGTAGTTTCTTCTGATGAATCCTTTGAATTTTGAGTGAAATAATAATATGAGATCCCGACTTGATATCAAACAGCATTAACTTGTTATGTGTTATATGGATAATGATTCAAATTTATCAAAACACAATTTTTCAAGATGATCTGATTAAAGAAGGAAGGATGATTTCGTTATTTGTCATGTTAATCAGTATTAGCAGATATTGTTGGATGTATTGAATAGGAATATGATGTGTTTAATTCCATATGTGGAATTATTTTGACAAATCAAGATTTGAAAAATGATATCAAACTGCCAGATATAAATATATGAATATTACAATGCATTGTCGAGGTACATTCTAAATTAACAACTCAAAAGTGACTCAATGCCAATGTGTTATTTGGAGTATTTTTAAAAAAGATCATAAACAGCATACCAGCTATTATATTCATATTCTATAGTACTGATCTTTTGGATGAATATAACTCCACGGCCAGATGTCAATTATTTGCCCGGGATAATGTCGAATTTACAAACTGGTTCAAAAATTTTGTTTGTTATCCGATAACACAGTGTGTTTCACATTCTCACAGTTGTATAGAACAGTCCAATAATAACTCTATTCCAAAATTTTTTGAAGAGAAAATAATTATAGCAAAATAAGATTTTTTGGAGTGTAACTGTATTTACATTTTGATATATTTTGTGACAACACAAGATATGATCGCAAAATGAAAGATTTAATTATTTTAAGCGCCATATTTCCAGGATGAGCCTGTGTAATAAGTGAACTCACGGAAGTACTGACAGATGGGCTCGCATCCCATGCAGAAATTCTTTTCGAAATCGTCCTCATCGAAGTTCTGAACTTTATCAACACGTGTTAAGAACTTCGAAGCTGTGATGTAAAACATTGGCTTTTCGACGGACAGGTCATCGACAACCTTAGGACCGACAACTTTCCATGATGGAGAAACAACTGGAGGAACTGGGAATGTAGGAACCTTAGCTCCATCCTTATAACCAACGAGGACAGACAAAGCAACATTTTCACCGTCAATCTTTGGTAAAAGAAGGCCAATTAGCCGATCGGCCATCTGAATTGTTTCAATTTCAACGAGAACGATTGTGCTTTCTGGTATTTTCTGATTTATTGTTTCGAAGATCTTCTGTGTGTCGAAGCCTTTGATTGATTCGACCTTTCCGTACTGGTTAAATTCTGTATTTAACTTGAGGACATTTAATTTGATTTTACCCATATCCTCGAGAATCTCGTTAACTGGACGAACAAGAAGACCAGACATTTGATAGACAATATCCTTGCTATTTTTGAATGTTGAAACGTATCCAGACGAAGAACGCTTTGCGAGTGCGTCAAGGTTTGGATATGTGCCCTTTGTAACGCGTGGGTTACCAAGAACGCTCTCAACAACAAGGATTACAGCTTTTTCGATAATTCCAGCCTGAATCATTATAAATTTGTCAAAAATTTTAATTTTACTTTGCAATTTCGGTTTTTACACGTCATTTTTCATTTTACGTGACAAACATTTCGCACTCCAAAAATCAAAATTGAAGACTTAAAATGCAGATGCTAATTATAAGAGAGCGAGCAAAAATAATTTTATGCCATGTAAAATATTTTATTCGTAAAATATAAAATTTACAATACAGATTTTGTAAATAACGTTATTTATCGATAAAATTTTAGAATGAGTTCAAAAACATCTTCGAGATTCAATATCAACGAAAAAGAGCTTTACGAGCAACTGCTTGTCGACAATATTCAATACTTCGAAGAAAAATTCCCGAATAAGTCATTTAAAAAATATGTTTTCTCAGATAGATTTCACGAAGGAAAGCAAATTCTATGGAACAGTCCTCCACTGATTTCTGTTTGTGCATACACAAAAGCAATCAAATGTTTAACGAAAATGCTCAACTTTGACTCAGATACATCGACAACAGACACAAAACAGATGACATTAGGCATGTTTGCCGTTGCATCACGTAGCACTGACGTTATTAGTCTTCTCTCTACTAAAGTTAACTTCAGTTTCGCATTACATTACGCTGCACAATGTGGATATACGGAAATAGTCGAATACCTTCTCGAGAAGGTTAAAGTCGATCCAACTCGCTTAAATGACGACGGCATGACTCCACTTCACTGCGCTGCGATAAGCGTCAACGCAGAATGCTGCGGAATCATTCTTGCTTATGCACCAAAGCTCATCAACGACAAAGACAACAACGGAAACACAGCAGTGATGATTGCGACAAAAAGAGGAAATTTGCCTGTATTAAAAACACTTTTATCAGCAGATGATGTGGATGTTAATCCAGTCAATGAAGCCGGTGAAACATTATTACATCTCGCAGCTCAAATATATAACACCGATATTTTGCAATTAATATTTGGTGTCGCAGGAAAGAAGAAACTCATTGAAGACAAACAATGGGATTTCTTTACACTTGATTGCTATGCAGTTGGCAACAACCTCGACTTGGATGATATAGAACTCAAGGACGAGCAGCCAAAGCAGACAGAAGAAAAGAACGACAAATCATCATTCAACATCGATATTAAAACTATCGCTGGTGATACTCCTTTAATGTACTCAGCATCATCAGCATGCCTTCAATGCTTCAATCTCTTCGTCCAGAAGGGTGCAAGCTTGTATGAGATGAATGAGAAGATGCAGACATTATTACATCTTGCTGTTATAAGCAAGGACCTCGAAATGGTAAAAAATGTTTGCAAGTACAATGTCATCGATATTAACAGAAAAGACATTGACGGAAATACAGCTTTACTCCTTTCACTGAAGCAAAGCTCGCCACAGATATGTGAATACTTGTTAGGACTTCCTAACATCGATACTAATGCACAAGATAAAGATTTAGATGCGCCAATCCATATCTGTGCAAGACTTGGTTTAACGAGCATTGCTGAGAGCTTAATTAATGTCAAATCAACAGATTTGAATGCTGTGAATAATAAGAACTGCACAGCGTTGTTTTTGGCAACGAAAGGTGGCTTCCCAGATGTTGCTTTATTACTTCTAAAGCAAGATGCCAGAGTTGATGAACGCATTGCAGATTGCGAGGGCTCAACACCTTTACACGCTGCTGCGAGATTCAACCAGCCAACTGTTGCCAATGAGCTCCTCACCACAAGATATTGCGAAGTCAATGCTTTGGATGTTGATGGCTGGACTCCTCTTCACTACGCTTCAAGAAATGCTCACATTGAGATTGTTAAGATGCTTGCGAAGCATGAAAAGTGCGATGTCAATGCCAAAGACAAAAGAGGAAAAACTCCATTATACTTCGCGATGAACCAAGATGTAAGAAAGATTCTCATGGATAACGGTGGCTACGCCGATAATAATTAGTCTAAACATGTTTTTATTTGATTATATATATCTTACCGTAGATTTTAGTCTCGTAACTATTGTTTATCATATATTTTATTTTTTTTTTTGTGAATAGCTTTTTCATGAAACTTTATCAATAACTAATAAAATAGTTTGGCTATAGTTATTTCAATATAAGAAAAGCAAAATAATTTTGCAAACGTAACTTTTTATAATTTATTCAATAGAAGTGTGAAAAATAGATGTGATATAGGCAATTATCACTTAAATTATGTTGTTACATTCAGATGTCAAAAAGACATGATTTGCAAAAATTAATCAAATCAATCCGAACAATGTGAGTGAAAATAGTTAAAATACATGATGTATGTTATAATATAAAAATTACAATAGACATGTAACGAGATAATTGTGGTTATCGAAAATAAGAATTGAATTAACTGTGATTGCACAGAGATACATTTAGAACATAGATTTCTTTAGTCGATGGAAGCAATCGCAACGTCTTACGGCGCACAACCAAAAACAATGTTAAATTGTCACGCTCCAACAAATTCACTCTCCAAATGCTTTAACGCACCGAAAAACTGATATTTGCAATGATGAAAAGTACCAAAAAGCATTGGAAAAAGAAGAAAAAATCTAAAAATGATTAAAATGAAATTAAAAGAAAAACAGAACAAGAAAAATCTGGGCTCAAGAAAATTAAAGTACGGAAAAAAATATTTTCACTTGAAAACATATAATTAATTGTATAGTAAACATGATTCATATTGCCCTGTAAAAGCTTATTCGAAATCTATCTGCCAATTTTTGTATTAACGTAAAAAAATTCTTTTTTAGATTTAAACTCTATTTCTAGCCTTTTTAACTGTGATTAATGCAATACAAAACTGGGGACTGGCTATATTTTAGACGTGTACATATAAAACGGCTAAAAATAGAGTTTAGATCGAAATATAACGTCATTTATTTCAAGGAATGCTTTTTGTTATAAAATCATTAATGAATATCATCTGCAAGAGCTATGGAAATCAAATATTTCATTATCCTTGTAAAATAGCATATAGAAAAAGATGTCAATAGTTTATTCCAATAACAAAACAGCAATACGTAATAAATAACCTAAAGGGCTTGATATCTATTGCATGCAGAATGCAAACAGTTGTAATGCTGTCTTTGTAATTGAAAGAATGATGAGTTTATTTTTGCAACTCGAAATGAACCGATAGATTCTTGATGATATTTATGTGTACTCATTATTAGGAAGAAATCGATCTGAGGGACTAGGCAGCAAGTCGGAATTATGCTTTTATGAAATCATTGATATATTGATTTGCAGGTTTTAGAGAAATAAGACAAAAAACTGAGACAAAAGCGCAAGCAGTGATAATAGAATCGTTAATTGTAAGATTTGAAGGTATTTGAAATAAAATGTGAATTTCGAGTTACTGGACGATAATAACCAACTGTAGTAATAAGATAAACTGTAGTTAAACATTTACATAAAGAGATTCACCTATCATCTTTATTCTATGCATACTGTGTTTTGGAAATAGGTAACTCTTTTATCTCCGTAAATTAATAGAACGATAGAAAATGTACGTTAAATTTCTGAGCTCAGCTTTAAAAAGAAAAAAATGGAGTTTACATAATAATAAAAAAAAAATGGTACGTATGAAAATTGTGTTTTTCTTGAAAGCCTATCCGGATACTGGCTCCAAGGTTGCCATTGTAGGTGATACTCCGGAATTGGGATCTGGGGACGTCGAGAAAGCCCCAGAATTCGAAGAAATCGCGGGAATATACAATTACAAACTGACCGTATCATTTTTGCGATCGCCATGTGACAAAACGTACAGGTACGCAATCAAAAACAAAGATGGTACCATTGTTTTTGAGGATGTTGATCTGCGCGTTTTTCCAAAATTCAAAACAGGCTTAGTTGTTCACGAAACAATGAATGGAAAGCCAGCCAAAAATCAATTCATCGTCAGATTCCGAATGGCAGCCCAAGATGCGCTCACAGACCAAATTTTTCTGACCGGTGATTTACAAGAGCTCGGAAATTGGGACATCAGTTCCGCTCTCCCGCTTTATCCGGCTGACCAGGGCTTCTTTTCGATATCAGTACCGTTCAAAGTCTCGAAGAAACCGATTGAATTGAGATATAAATATTTCGCGAAAGATGACGAAACGGAAGTTACGTGGGACTCCAATGGAGAGTACAATTTCAAGATCGCACCGCAAAAGGACGGTCGTCACGTAAATATTAAAGATATTTCTTGCTGGGGCTTCAAACCTGAGATGGAAAGCGATACAAACAACGATGACGAATTCGGCATCAAGGAAAAGAAGAAGCTGAAGTCAGAATCAACGGAGCCACTCCCTGAAGAAGTCTCTAAAAAGAATAAATCTACTCCAAGAAAGAAGAAAGAAGAGAAGAAGGACGGCGAATCGAAGCCAGCGAAAGAGAAAACAGTCACGAAATCGAAATCAGTCGATTTGGACGAGAAAGAAGCTCCAAGAAAGAAGAAATCTTCTCCAAAAGAAGAAACACCAAAGAAGAAGAAACAGACAGAAGCTCCTCATGGAGAAGAAGAGGAAGAGCATGTTGAAGACGATGGCCCAGAGAAAGTTCCGCTCTCTCGCTCCAGAAGCAACTTAGGTGAAGATGACATGCACATTGGCGAGATAAGCGACGATTTATTGTACGAAACAGACACAGAGACTGAGGAGACCGATGATACGAATCTAAATGCCAATCCTACCGTTCAAAAAATCTTCGCACACAGAGATGGAAAAGATGGCATCGAATATTTCGTTAAATTCCGCAATAAATCTTTCAAGGCCTGCCAATGGATTCCAAAGGAACAGGTTGTCAGCACCAAACACGGCGAAAAACTTTCAAAGAGATATCACAAAGATCATCCAAAAGAAGCGCCTTCAATGCCTTACTTTAATCCTATCTACGAAACTCCCGAGAAGATTGTCGGTTCACAAGTCCGAAATGGCGTCACATATTATCTTACAAAATGGACAGTTTTGGATTACGACCAAAACACATGGGAAACAGCCGAATCTCTCGAAGTTTCTGAACTTATTGCTAAGTTTGAGGCCGCAAACAAGATTCCTTCAATGCAAGATAGATTCATTCCTCCAAAGCCATCACCAGACACATTTGTTCCACCTGATGACTTCCCAAAGTCCAAATCAGGATATTCCATCCGTCCATACCAGATAGAAGGTGTTAGTTTCTTGATTAATTCGTGGTTTAATGATCGCAACGCAATTCTCGCCGATGAAATGGGCCTCGGTAAGACATTGCAGTCTATTTCATTCCTTTACTATCTCCATAGAGTACAGAAGGTCTGGGGACCATTCTTGATCATCTGCCCTCTTACTACGATCTCGCAGTGGGAGAGAGAAATTCACGAATGGACAACAATGAAAGTTGTCACATATTTCGGTATCAAGCCTCGTCGTGAACAGATGGCTGCTTACGAGTTGTTCTATCAGGAAACGCCAATTCCTAAGTTCGATATTCTTTTAACTACATACGAATACATCATCAGCGATAGCAACATCTTCGGCAATCTCGAGTGGCAAGTTATTGTTATTGATGAAGCACATCGTCTCAAGAACGCTAACTCCAAGCTTATGCAGGTTCTCAAGGAATACCACACACAGTACAAACTTCTTCTCACTGGTACCCCACTTCAGAACAACACAAGCGAGCTTTGGTCATTGCTTAACTACTTGAACGAAGCCGAGTTCAATGATCTTGAAGCATTCCAAGCTCAATTCGGAAAGCTCGAAGAACACGATCAGATCGTTGAGTTGCAGTCTATCCTTAAGCCATTGATGTTGAGAAGACTGAAGAGCGATGTCGAGAAAGGCATTAAACCACTCGAAGAAGTTATCATTGAGTGTGCAATGACACAGCACCAGAAATTGTATTATCAATCCATTTACCAGAAGAACACTGAGTATCTCACTCGTGGTGCACACAAGAACAACTCATCGAACTTGAACAATATATTCATGGAGCTCAGAAAGGTCTGCAATCACCCATATCTCATCAATGGCGCCGAAGAGCAGATTTTGATCGAAAGAAGGGATATGGCTAACATTCCAAAGGACACTCCTGACCCAGAGGGATTTGTTGAAGAGTCATTGATCAGATCATCTGGTAAGATGATTCTTTTGGACAAGTTGCTTGCTAAGCTCAAGAAGGATGGCCACAGAGTTTTGATTTTCAGCCAGATGACAAAGATGCTCGACATTCTCCAAGACTATCTTTACAACAGAGGATATGAGTACGAGAGAATCGATGGCACAATTAGAGGTGAAGAACGTCAGCAGTCTATCGATAGATATAATCAGCCGAACTCTCCAATCTTCGTCTTCCTGCTTTGCACACACGCCGGTGGTTTGGGTATCAACCTCACTTCCGCTGATACTGTCATCATTTACGACTCCGACTGGAACCCACAGAACGATATTCAGGCTACCGCTCGTTGCCACAGAATCGGCCAGACAAAGGATGTCAAAGTTTATAGATTCATCACAGCCAAGTCCTACGAACGTAAGATGTTCGACAGGGCTTCTTACAAACTCGGCCTCGACCACGCCGTCTTGGAGAGCGCAAATTCGAAGCAGCAGATGAAGACAGAGGATGTCGAAAAGCTCCTCAGACTTGGTGCTTACTACGCTTTCGAAAACGATGATAAGAACGAAGCAGAGAAGTTCAATGAGGAAGATATCGATACAATCATCAACCGCTCAACAAAGATCAAACACAGTAACATCGGTGCTGGCGATGGTTCAACATTCTCAAAGGCTACATTCGAAGTCGATGATGAGAACGAAAACATCGATATCGCAGATCCAAACTTCTGGCAAAAGTATCTTCCAGTCGTCGTCGAAGATGATATTTACGATGACATGACAATCGCTGAAAGAAGGAGATTCAAGAGAGAAGTCGAAGGAGAAACTGGAAAGATTCCACCACCAGAGTTCCCAATGAGGCCAATCGAAAAGCGCGGAACTTTAGACTTCTACTGGAGCCGCAGCAAAGTTCAGACTCTTCTCATCAACTTAATGAGATTTGGTTGGGGTCGTTGGAAAATCATTTACGAGCAGTGCGGATTCTCATGCGAAATCTTAGAAATCAAAGCTGTTTCTCACGTCGTTATCTCATGGCTTTGCGAAGCTTATCCAAACCTTTCTCAGATCTTGGAGGCCATTTACAAGTCCGGTATTTCTCCAGACACTGAAGCTTTCGAAGAGAAGTTCAACCGGAGAAGAAGAGATGATTTCGAGCCACTTGTTGTCAACCAGAATGCTTCATGGAGAGTCTCAAGACTTGAGTTCTTGCACTTCTTGAACTCAGCTGTTCAGGGATGCTACAATGCACCAGATGGCCTTATTGTTCCCAACGTTATTGGTTCAAAGCCAGCTGAGTGGTGGACAGCTGCTGATGACAAACTCTTGTTGCACGGTGTTTACTTGCACGGCTTCGGTAACAACGAAAAGCTGAAGTTCTCTCGTTCCGAGGGTATCAACTACAAGAACTTGACATCAAGGCTTCGCTCAATCATCAATGGCTTGAAGAACAACTACATCAGGTACAAAGAAGAGAATGGTGTTGAAATTCCATTCGACTATCAGACTCTTTCCAAGATCTTCGACACGCTCTCCAAGAGAGATCACAAGACAATCATCTTTATGCTCCAGAACTATGGCTTCGTCAATCACGAGGAGTTCAGAGAAATTTGCGCTCTCACAAATAAGTCTCTTGAATTAGTTTCAGACTACGTCGATAAATTAGTCGCATACTGCCACGAGCTTGAAGAGTGGCGTCGCGAGAAGAAGGCAGCCGAAGAAGCAACGAGAGATATCACCGCTTCGCAATCCACTGATGTCCTGAACACACCGCAAGCTGAGAATCCACAGAATCCTGCTGACCCACAACCACCAAAGCCAATCGTTGTCAAGACAGAAGGCAAGGAAGAAAAGAAGAAGAAAGCGAAGGAAGAGAAAGAAGACAAAGAGAACGAAGACGAGCACGAAGACCCACCGTGGATCCTCGAGAAGCTTATGATCAACACCGGTGTCAGAATCATCCAGCGTATCGACCTCTTCGAGAAAGTCAGAGATAAATGCGATGATCCAAAGTACACCGGTGCTGACAGAGAAATAATGCAATATGTTGCTGAACACGGTTTAGTTGACATTGTCGACAACGCTCGCATGAAGGAACTCTTCGAAGGTGATCCATCTGAAGGCAAAGTTGTCAAGAAACTCAAGGATCTCGTCAAGACACCACATGAACGTAAGGCAAGAATCAACGGCCACGAAGCATCACTTGATGGAAAGCTCGTCATCGTTCCTAACTACGAAATCGATGAAAATGGAAATCCAATATTCCCAATCACACTTTCACCATCTTCTCGCTTGATTTCTCTCGGTAAAGTCGTCTACGATAGACCAAACTTCCACAGCGCAAGATACCTTTACACAGATGGATTCTGCTCAGAGAAGTTGTACTTGTCTGCGTTGAACCCATCGCAGAGAGTTTGGTACCGCAGCGAGATCCAAGACAGAGGAGGCGAAGATCCATACTTCAAAGTTAGTCTTGTTGACAATCCAGAGGTATACTGGGAAGGAAAGGCCCCATCATTTCCCTGGATGTGCGTTATCAAAGACATCGAGTCAAAGAAGAAGTCCAACAGGCAGTTAACTGTCTCTGGTCCAGACTACTTCTGCTTGACGCATCCTATCACAATTTCGCTGATGCAGAAGATGGAGAACGCAGACAAATGCGACAGATACGTGAAGAGGAGACTCGAAGAGGATTTGTCAACACTTGACAATCCGCCGACAGAGAGGCAGACGGTTATCTCACCAATCATCAAAGTCGCCAGAGAAAGGTCTGCTAAGCGCTCGAAGAAGAGCTATGCAGATGATGCCGATGGAGATGATAGCAGCAACGATCCAATTGAGGAACCAGATCAGGATGAGGGATTCCAGGAAGAAGCAACGCCAAGAAAGAAGTATCAGAGAAAGAATCCAACTCCAAAGCAGAAGCAGCTTCAGATCAATTTCAACGCTCTTCTCAATGCACAGCAGAACAAAGTTCCTTCTGTGAACTTCCCGCAGCAGAATACATCGAACTTCCAAATGTATGTTAACCAAGCGAAAGCTCAAGCGCAAAATTATATTTCACAAGTCCATGCATCAATGCCACAACAACTTTCACAGCCTTCTTTCGTTGCCCTTCTACCTGTTGTACAGCATACACTTCCTTCACCTCAGATTCCTCAACCAGCGCCAATACTACCGTTGCAACCACCACAGATGGCTCAGATTCATGAGCCACACTTAACGCAAATGCCTCCTCCACCGCAGTTGGCTCAATTGCCTTCGATTCCGCCTCCGCCGAAGATTGGACAGTTACACTTGACGCAGATCCCATCAATCCAGCAGGTGTCTCAGATGCAGCAAGTCAGACTTCCGCCTGTTGCCTTCAATCCATTGCTTCAGCCGCAACAAGGACAGCAGTAATTTTATTTTTGTGTATTTTTTTATTATATACTGCTTCCTCTTATTTCGATATTCGACTTATTATATTAAAATAAATGTAATTTATATTCTTACCTCCTTCATTCTCAATCAGAATTTTTTAACTATATTTCATCAAAAGTCAAAAATCAAGATTAATTGATATCACATACAATAATCAATTATATTCACAAAATATATTGCAGACTTAGCGTTAAAACAACTGTTTAACATTGATATTTATGAAATTGATTATTGAATCGAATCTTCAAACATTGATGAATAGATAGATCATGGTGTATATTGTCTGGGTTTAAAGCGATAATGCGTAGAAATCACTAAACCAAAAAAAAAATAATAAAATTGAAAATATATACATTATGCGAGTAAAGTGGCTAAAAAGATATTGCATGGGTATAAAAGTCGTTTTCAGTCTATACAGTATGTTAAACATGGTTACATTCCAATTTGTGTTATTTTCGTTTCTGTTTCATTATAAATATGCTCATTTTTGATTGTCGCGTGGTCGAACATTATCCCCTGTGGAGCCTGGAACGGCGGAGCTCCGTCTTCATCAACGTGAATGTCCATCTCAATATCAGCAGGAACTGCTTCTTCGTTCGCTGATTGGAGCATGAACTTATCTGATACGACTGTATTCGGTTGGAATCCAGAAACTCTGAATTCGAGCTCTCCAATTTCTTTATCGCCCATCAAATGATGTTTGTAGAGAACTACGACGAACGAAGAGTCTTCCTCATGTCTAAAATGGAATACTCATGTGTGGTTGATGTTGTGTTTCTAGCCAGCTTTTAGATGATACGGGAATTTGATAAAACCGTGTCTAGGTCCAACGAAGAGGATTAACTCAGCTTTGTCGGTGGCCGAATATCCTCCAAGGTCGATGCTTCTCATTTGGATGTACACCTTCTTGTCGTAATGTCCTATTATAAAAAATGAAGTGAATAAAATTGTCTTAGCTTTGGCACTTTCCGCCGCATTTTCGATACAATTTTTGAAAACAACTTTGTTTGAAATGAATTCAATTTCAAATCTTGAATTTTAAATTACATGAAATTCTGTGTTTTAGAAGACTGCCAATATAAATAATCGTTGAGGTTTTTTTAAATTTTTTAATGATCACTTTTTGAGCTCTCATTTCTGTTCACCACAAGATACATTGAAGTTTGAACTTCCATACTAATGTTACCCAGATTTCCCAAAGGTGATAGGAAATATATCTTAAAATTAAAAAGGTGTTAGGTTCTATTCCGAACACACCATGTTTTTTTTATTTTACAATCGTGTTTTCTCAAAATCAATTGATTTATAATTGATCAAAGATTATTGTTAATGCTTTGACTTAAAATAATGCTTTCTATGATTAGCAGATGAAATGTGAAGCTGAAATTAAATTTGGATGAATATAACTTTATCCAATTATGTCACTTTTTAATGGAATGTATTCATTCAACAATAACACGGCCTTCATATATCATTAATGTGATTCCTGGAAATTGGACTCAACCGAGTAAAGTGAAGCAGGTCCTCGTGAACTTTCACACGTGTTTTGAAGTTTTTTCGCTTTATTCACAGAAATCAAAAATATCATTTGAATCAACTTATCAGCAAGAGTTCTTTTCTAAAGTCCATTGGATAGACGTTGGGCCAGAAATTTCAGGACTAACATCATTTTTTGAGATCACTAAAACAAAAGTAATTCAATTAATTTATTCAGAAGAATCAGGATTGTTCGCTGCCATTAGAACTATAAACATCCCTGAGATTTGCCACAACCCATGTTATGTCAAATTCCTCAGAACTTCATTAGTTGTTTCTTGCGCAAATGGCTCAATTTGTTCATTTTCTCTTCCGAATTTTGAAGTTTCTTTTGCAAAGAAGACATCAAATATAGTTTTCCAATGCATGGAATGGGGCTCTGATTCTATAATTCGTGTTGAAGATGGCTCATTAAATTTAGTTCAATATGGAAGATCACCTTTCGAAAGAACTCCATATTTTTCGTACTCAGGAAAGTCAACATTGATATTTCCTTATGAAAATGAGCAAATTGTTATATGCGAAGATAGTAACTTAATTATCAGAAAAGATGAAGGCTTTTTCAGCCTCAATTTAACAGAAGTCAACACAGAAATTGATCCCGGAATTATTATTTCTCACGCGCAAGTTAATATTTGGCTACACATTATTCTTACGAGCAACGGACATCTTTACAAACTCGATTCTAATTATGAACTTTCATATATCGAAACATTCGAAAATGCCAAAAATGTTTTCTTCGTTGCTTTTAATTTTATCATTATTTCATTCCATTGCGATCAAACAATAATCTACGACTTCTTCAATAAAGAGACAATACAGACTTTGAATAGTTTCTTTGGAGACCAGCAGCTTCAGGAATTGATTCCTGGTGAATTTATTTCATTCGGATATGAAAAACTTCTTATTAGAAAGTTTGGAATAGAATATGTCGAAAAATTGCAAGTAGAACTTGATATTGATGAAGGAATTACAAATATTATTCGTTTTGAACTCAATCAATCTCCTTATTTCATGATAGTAACAAAAAATCGATCAATTATTTTTGATGAAGAATTCAACGCCGCAACACCAGTTGGATATGCAGAAAACATAGAAACAAAGAGTGTAAAAGTATTTAAACTCAAAGGAGATAACTATGCATTGATTCAACTTACTGAGAATAGGATTTACAGGAATGGTGTTCTTCTCGATGAGAAAACACACTATGGTCAAATTGTGTGTTCTGCATCAAACAAACATTATTTGGTTATTTATTGGTCAAATTATTATCAATCATTTGTTAGTTTAACGAAGGATGAATCAAATGTAATGATATCAACAGGCAAAGACACCTATCATTCAATTGCTTGCGCATTTCCACCAGGAAAGAAAGGATTTTTCGTTTTTGTTGATGCAAATAATCATTTATTCGCAAAAGATGATTTGGTGGTTTTTGATATCGAATTACCTTCGAAAGTGAATTCTATTGTGTTTTTGAACGACAGAACATTAGCAATTGGGTTTGAGAATGGATATGTTACAATAGGAAAGTTCACACAGAACTACAAAGGATTTGATTCATCGCAATTCTTCAAAGTTGGAGGAAAACCGGTTAATTTTAATTTATTTGATGATGTTTGTTATCTTATTTCCAATAACATTTGGATTATTTCCAATATCAACAATGATATGAAAATAAGACCACTGCAACATAATGACTTTGTTATTTTGTGTCCTTTCATTAATAGAAATGAATTTATTGCTGTTCAAGAAAATGCAATCAATACTTTTGAATGGTCTGATTCAACAAAGTTCTCTCTTTTAGAGTTTAAGCTTCCAAACAAGCTGATCAGTAATATCTGTGTTATTCCGAACACCGGATATCTTTTCTTCAACAACAATACATTTATTTATTATTTCGACAGGATTCGGGAAAAGTTGAAAAAAGTTTTTACTGCCTCAGAAAATGAAAGAATCAGAATTGTTCAATTCGACAAGAAGAACTCTCTGCTGTACTTCAGTGTTACAAGCAAAACAGAAAGCAAACTCTATATCTATCAAATCAGAGTGAAAGAAGATTTTAAAGTTATTAAAATTTACAACAACGATCTTCCGATTGGAACTTATCATTATGGCATTGTTAATGATGGATTCATCTATGAAGAGAACAACTACATTTTGTATTACAGGATAGACAGCGAAAAAACTCATTTAGTTTCGAAATTACCTTCAAAGAAATTGAAAATCAAAAATTGCATGAAAAGTGAAGATTTCACTTTCTTTTCAGGCAAAAATCAATGTTTATACAGACTTAGATTCCTGAAAGATGATAAAATGCAATTACTGACTAATATAGCACCAAGAAGTATCACTGTTGGAACAGAATTCGGAAACACAGCTGCTTATGGGGACAGAGCAGGAAGTGTTGTTATTTTTGCAGATTCGAGCACAAAATATTCAACATTAGTTCCAAAAGTTGACATTTGTGTTGGCTCTGTTATCACAGGAATAGCAAACAAGAACTCAATAAACAAGATTTGTGTGTATTCAACAGCAAACGGAGCTCTTGGAGGAGTTATGATGATAAATAATGAAAAGATTTTGATGGAAGCAAATCTATTGAAAAGAATCGAGAAATTGACTTTAATTTCTTTCACCAGCATCACAGGAGCTGACTACATGAGCTTCAGAAACGGACTTTCTCCTTGTCAGAATTATCTGGACTTAGATTTAGTTTCGATTTTCTTCAAACTCAAGAAATCTGAGCAGAAAAGAATTTGTCAAACAATCTCAATGAATATCACTCCAGAGGTCGTTCGGGAGTACTTTGATGACATTTCTTTGTACTTCGAATACATCGCAATATAATATTATTGTTATTTTATATATAAACATGATATATTATTGTAAAACAAAACAAAAATATTTATTCCTTATAAACAGAATTTGCAGTTTTCAATTGCCGCTAAAAATCTGGATTTCTTCTCCAGGCCATCGATCTGACTCATAGCTTTATGAGCTTCGACGATGGACTTCTTGAACTTTTCGATTCTGTCGCGAATTGTTTCAGGAATGTCTCCTAATGATCCTTGGCTGCTGTGAATCAGTTGATTAACAGATGGAGAAAGATCTGTTTCGATTCTCGACATCGTGTAAATCAATTCTGAAGCGCAAGGAACAACAGGATCGTCTAACCACTCGCGAACGAATTTTGTCTTTGGTAAAAAGTTCGTTGTTAACTGTGTTAATTTTTCGAGATTATTAATAAATGCATCAAATTTTTCAATGAAGAATTCTTCCTTAGTGATTTGCTTCTTTCCTGTATGTTGAGCTGGAATTAATATCGATGTTGTCGGCATTCCAGAGTTTGCAACAAACAAGTACCTGATAGAGTAAACTTCAGACCATCCTTCATCAGGCATCATGAAGTCGTACTCATATGTTGTTGGCGTCGCCTGGTGAACAGGCAATACCTGGACTGTGATTGTCTGGAACTGGCCGAACATTGGGATCAACTTAGAGTTGACCTTGACATCTTTATAATGCTTGTTGATTGTTTTCATCAGCTTCTTTGTATCGCCCATTAAAATGAAATCGCTGCCATTCAAAGCCGCCGCAAGAGGTCCACTCACGAAGACTCTGTAGTAACTCTGTGGTGGCTGAATATGTTGATCAACAGCGAGAGCGGACTGAGCGATGATTTCATTGAACTTGTTGTCTGTGATCTTGTCACTTTCTAAGATTAATTTGTCCAAACCTGCCTTGTGAAGGGATTCGAACTTTCCGTCTGCTAAAGCTGCTGAAATAACATCTCCGTTGTCTCCGTTCAACTTCGTGAGTTTGTTTAAGCAGCTCTCTTTGATCTCTGGGATATCTGAATACTTGTCGATGATCTTGTTGAGAATCGGATATTCTTCGAGATAGAATTTTGTTGGTGGAGGTTTCTCGAACGGTTTGTTTGGAAGTTTGTTGTTATCATAGAAATCGCTGATCATTTGGAGAGTTTCGAAGTTCTGTAAGCAAGCGAGTGCGATTGCGCCGTTTGTATGCCCAACATTATCAAGGCTAACGAACCACTGAATGAAGTTGGAGAAGAATTTGCTCTTGATGAGTTTTGCGATGGATTTCTTGATAACCAAAAAGACGCATTCCTTGTTCGTGAAGAATGAATGGTTTTCCTTCTTAACGAAAACTGCGAGAGCTTGGAATGAAAGAACTTCACACTTAGGGACTTTGGAGCCATCCAAGAACAACTCAACGACAGAAGGCAACACGGAATTATGTATTTTTTCGAGCCTGAGGATGAAGTTATATGAGTGAATGATATAATGTCTTGATGTTGATATCTCAAGCAGAAGAGCGATTAAAGACTTCTGCATTGCGTATGTGAGGCTGTCGAAGAGTTCCTGGCACGATCTGGATAAGTTTGTGTCTAACAGTAATAAAATTATCAATGGGAAACTTGGATCTGATTTTAGAAGTTTGTGATATGAAAAAACGATGCCAAAAAGCGGCGAAATAACAGTACCTCCATCAAGGCCATAGCGCTGCAATGTGTTGATGAGATACTGCAATGCTTTGAGGACCAATTTCGAGTTTCCTTTACCAGGAAGCATCGAATTTGCTGTAGCGAAGAATAAAGAGAGAATCATGTTATAATTCGATGTATTTTCGTCAGCAGGCTCTGTGTTGCAAACATCTGTCATGAAATTGCCGTCTGAAAAGATAATGCAGAAAATTTCAATTTTTTCAATGTCCGTGAGCTTTGTAATGATACCAACAAGCTTCAATTCGATTTCTTCTGGGTCAAAAATCAGTCTCATTCTCAACAACATTTCAATTGCCGCATATTTCGTTTGAATACGTTTTTCTGAAGCTAAAATACCGCATATATAGTTAATCATAACTTCTATGAGTTCCTGGTGTAAGCAAAGACCCTTAAACAGCAATGGGAACAGGTGATAAGGAATTCTTTCGACAACAGCCGGATCTGCAGTCATTTGGTCTAAAAATCCAGCAAAGAACTCCTCACTGCAATAGAAGTATCTATCGGCGAAGTTTGAGATCTTATCTTGAGGAATATGTGCAAATAATGCAGATAAGAAATTCAACGGGATTTTGTTCGAATTCAAGTTTCTCAACAGAATGTATGGCCAAAGGTCATCAAAAACTGTTGAATCAAACTGGGGAGGGACATTTGGCATTTGCATTGGCAATCTGAGTGCTGCATTTGGAGCTATAAGTGAAGGGTAGAGATAACCGAACGATATAGTTGTTCCATCAATAACTTTAGTGATTTGCTGACGCCCTAAATCTAATCTGAATGTAAAAGTCTGTTTAATCGTGGACATCAAGACTCCTTCCTGGCATACGTTCACTACGAGCGTAAGAACCTTATCGTAGCCAGGGTTAAGCAAGAAAAGAACGTGTTCTGGTAAAAATAACATTGTTTCTGAAAACGCGACATGGGACTTAAACCGATCTCTCAAGTGAGTATCCACGGGCGATGCATAAAGATTTTCTTTGTTTTCGTCATCATCTTTGATAAAAATTCTGACCTTATAATTATCAATCGTAGGCTTCGCAAGAATGTGAAAATCATATACAACCAAGAACGGCGATGGCATCATAGGATTATACGGTGTAATGCGAGCTGTTATTTTATCTTCTGGATGAACATTATTCGTAATTTTCATTGTAAGTTTGATCTTTAAAAGCGGATCTTTGTTGAAATGATCGGCCAAACTGAGTGTATTCGAGAAAGCAGTCCAAAGGAAGCTGATAACGCCCTCCTGATTGCACTTTGCGTGTCCGAAAGCGAAAGGTGCGACTGAGTTTTGATCTTTGACCATTTTGAGGACGCATATCAAGTAAGTGTTTTTGTCGTCGTCAGTGTACGGCATGATAACTGACTCTAACTTTCTATTAAAGAGCTGGAATAATTTTTTATCTTCGTCGAAATTAATTTGCGCGATTTCAGTAAGGGGAACTTCATTCCACGTGAAGAAGCAAGCTTGCACCTTGTTAGGCAAACCTGATGCTTTATAATCAAAATCAACATCAGTTAATTTCATATATTTAATAATTGGATTTGGTGATACGATCGGCCTTACGAGTTGGTTTTGGTTTTTTGTTATGTTTTCGTCGACAATTGGTTGATTTGGTATAATTGCAGTATCATTTTTCAATGAATTAAGAAAATCTTCTTGTTTCATTGCCATATCATCTTTCTGGAGCAGCGAGAGATTTGTAACTCTTTCTGGTAGAGGTTCTGAAATAATTGATGAATATTTAATGTCATCTATGTCCGTAAGCCATGGAGCGTCGGTCCTATCGTCAAGGCTCTGCGAGAACATGCGAGAATCGAGCTGAAATTCATTTGTGCTAATTTTATGACATGACATTAATAAAAAGTTCTTTGTAAACTTTTGAAATTTAAAATTTTGGTTTACATGATGTAAACATTTCAAAATCCAATATGAAATTCTGACAAAAATCTCTATGTAAAGTTTACAGACACCTTTTTGGCAGAATTTCATGAAATTTTGTCAAAACACACATTTTGTAAATTGATATTGTCAAATATATTTTGTAAATAGATTTTATCGATTTTTTGTCAATTAATTTTGTCAGATATTTTTGTCAAATATTTAATGCATTTTGTAAATATTTATTCATCAATAATTCAGGGAGGTTCGAAAATATACGTATTGTAGGGATGCAAATTTGGAAATAATCCTGGATTTTTCCAGATTCCATTTTTTAAAACTTCTTGGTCGAATAAAATGTTGACATTTTGTTTGTAACATCCTATTATTTGTCACAAAAACAGAGGATTTTTTCAATTTTATTATAGCCATTCAGTTTTACGCATGTCGACTTCCATGAAAATTCAAGCCTGTAATACAAATTGTGTTTGACACCGAAAAATATTTAGGGGGAGTAACCATGCCCCTAAATAAATAAATTCTATAGCCAAAATGGACCTATATCATCAATGTGGTATTCATATCTAAGATCCCATCTAAAAACTTCAATTTGGCTAATCTTTATCATCGATATTAAATCGATCTTTAAAAATTCTGTAAGGAATTGTGTGTGCTGATGAATGCTTAGAGCAGACAGTTAAAGTTTCAATATCATCAATTATCTAGGTTCCAAATAGGAAATTTGTAATTTATCAATTAAAAAAGAGCTCTGAGTATAATGTTTATGCTTTAATCGTAAGGCATATCGATTTTTAAGAACGTTGATTGTTTGATACCTTGAAAAAAATTAAAAATCGAATTTTTCGTAAATTTATGAAAATATTTTCATGGGTTATCATGTAAATACGATGCAAGTCATAACATTAGTAGATTTACTGTGCAAATGCGAATAATGCTTAAGGATGAAAATAAAAAAAGTCGAATAAAACATGAAGCAAGAGGAAATGTACGATGAGAACGGATGTGATACATCCTTCAGCAGTAGTTGACTGGAAAAAAATTGATTAAAATTACCAAATATTATTAAGTTGGAAATGGTGGGACAGGTGCCGGAGATTTGGCTGCCAGACCTAATTTGTTCATGTGTTAGCTTAGTTTTCGAGCCTTGTGAGAGTTTGGAATGAAGGCTCCATCATTGGGATTCATGTTTAAAAATCGGGGTGATAAAGGGTCTGATTCCCGGATTATCCCTTTTAATAGCAAAATTGAATGGTGCGCAGCTATCGTCTCATTTTTTGGTACGACATAACCTTATACACATTCAAAAATTGAATTATGTCTACGGTTTGGTCTTACGCAAAGAAAAATTTTGTAATCTGAGTTAATGTGACATATGTATACTATGCATAAATTGAATCATAACGGCCGACTTAAAATCTGCAAATAACATAAAAAATGTCAGAAAATACAAAAATTGCACAAAAAACTGATTTTACAAATGGTAACACTCACTGGACACAGGTCCTTTTCGCTTGCACACACATAACCGCTTTTTCGACATGCATACTCAGTTTTACGCTTCTTAAAATCTATACGTTAAGTGCCTGACCTGTAATCCCCATTGTCTTGAACAATGTCTAGTTTTGAAAATTTAATTTTTTATGTGTTTTTTGTCATTTTGCCCTAAAAAATCAATGAATTTCGATTTTAATACGGCATAAATGATTTATAATAGATACAGAATCGTATTATTGAAGAAAACGACATTCGAAAAAATTGTATGTGTCTGTGTAAACTCCAGACACAGTTCAAAAATTCAATATGTCTGTTCATTGTGTCCGACACTCACAAAAACTTGCTTTACAAAGACACATTCATTTTTGCCCTTTTAAGGGATAAAACAAAAAATAGGAGAGGTTTATTTTCGGCAATTTGCTGATTGGATAGACAATAATAATACAAAATATCCACCTCTCACAGATATCAGTCTTTGCAAACTCGATAACAGCAACAAGCATCATGTTTTGTATGCGATTCGATTTTATCCAAATCCACCGAGAGCGAAAAGTGAGACAACCTATTTGAAGTTTTTCTCGATGTGGGAATATCATTGGGATAGGCGCCCACCCACGCCCCGAATTTAATGGCGATGTTCGCGCCAGGCTGTTTTTGATGGGTCGAGAATTTATTTGGAATTTTGGAAATTTTGGTCCAGGCGGTATTCAACAATAAAAATATCAATGAACATGCATTATTTTACATGCAAATATGAATATTGTGTGATTGGCTTATCCACATTTTATATTTCATTTTGAAGGTCATCAATTTGACACGTAATCATGATATTTCTGCCATCATGATATATAAAGATATATATGTGTGTCTAAACACATGTGTTTAACAGGCGTGAAAATTTATGGAAAATGAGAAGCGTACTCAGTTTCCTAATGGAAGCTGGTTTTAATGCACTCATATTCATGTTTATTTCAACTACCGCTTTACATCTGACAGGAAATATCTTCTGGATGGAAAGAAGCTGGAAGCACTCTCAAATCACTTCACTTTGCATTCAATTAACCAGGTCCTGCACATGATTCTAGACAACATCTGCAAAACTTCATGGAAGTTCCAAAATGTTTTTTGTTATAGAAAAATAAAATTATGTTTAAATGATTCTAGAATTAATATCAAGTAAATTTTGTTTTAAAATTTTGAATCCGGAAGCGGTTTTTGGAAATAAATACGCATTGAAAAATAAAATTCTTGAAAAGTGACAATTGATATAATGCAGAATAGCATATCAAGGGCATTTTTCGAAATTGTGTTTGCACATATTATGCCATGTAATTGTTTTTATCATTTTAAGTTATTTATTTGCGAATTAAATAAATTTCTTGGTATAATTGGATAAATCATTTTTCATTGACAAAGGTAAATTGTTCGTTTGCGTTTTCTTTTTTTTTTCATTTTTGCTTTATCATAATAAATACAAGCTAATACTAGGGACTGGGACAAAATAGAACAACGTGCTTTTCTGACATGTAACTTATTTTTGGCATGTAAAGTCAGAATGTCAAAATAAAGGAAAGTGAAGTGTTTGCGGGAAAAATGGAAAAGTCTCAATAGGTTGTAATGGATTGAACTCAATGTTGGAAGCCAAAGAAGACTTCATTATGAGTAGTTGTGGCCTCATAGTGAAGGATGACCTGGTGATCTAGCAGAGATGCATCCAGATGCCTATTCAACAGAAGCATGATT
>JALKBU010000690.1:0-27772 GCA_023091735.1 Trichomonas tenax | reverse complement strand
CAATGCTAGAAATGTTAATTATAATAAGATTGAAGGAGCCGATTATAAGGATTTTCAAGGATTTGCACTATCGAGTAGTGCTACATTTATCGATGGCTCTCCATCTATTGATGGACATTGGTGGTATTCGATTGGATGCTTTCGTTACCATGTCGTAGTTAATCATTATCCCGGTCCGCTCTTAAAAGATAATATTCTCGTTCAACAATGTGATCTTTGGATCGAAATTCCACCAGAAGAATTGCCAAAATATTTTCTAAATGTTGCAAGCGTTGATCAGAATATTCCATCATTCATGAAATTTTCATATATTGTCAATGTTGTCTTAGAATTCAAATAAGTAGCATTTTAATATTCTTTGATAGACACAGATTACAAATAAAGATTGCAAAATATGCAATATTTATGTATATATTTTATAGTTATATTAATCATATTCCAAGATTATATTTTCTCAAATATATTTAATTATTCAGAGGGAGTGACGATGTTTGCTGATGCAAAGAATCTCGATCATATTTCCGAAGACTTTGATGATATAAAGTCCAAAACTCAGAAGGATTATCAGATCAGATAATGTTTAATTATTACTATTCTAATGGCTTGGGTCCTAATATGAAAGCGAATAGAAGAGAAATGGCCATAACAAGTTATTTCAATCTTACCAATGAAATCCTGGGAGAGATTCGAGAATCCAATGAGAAAACTGGGAAATTTGGTAAATTCAATTAATTCATCACACAATAATTCCTCGAAACAGAAATGGTTTAGTTGAATTGTATAAACTTTGCAAATCTGACAATAATAATCTGAAAAATTATTTTATAGGCAGCTCATACATCGAGCATACATAAAGTTATGCTACCTCAAGTTCACATAAAATTTGCTCATTGGGAACATTACATATCAAATTTTTAACTTTACATGACAAATATCAGATAATAAGTGTTAAAAATGTTGACTTTCGTTTTTTTACATGTCAAAGTTCGCTGAAATCTCATGGAAGCATGGAGATCCTCAAGTTAAATAGACAAGCAAATGCTATAAACATACTCAGCACCCCTGAAAAGCACGTAAATGTCTTCTCAGTTTGGCTTGATAGAGGGTTTTACTCGTTAAAAATCGCAAAACTCAAAAAAGTCAACGGGAAAAAAATTCAACACGTAGCCAGACAGTTTTTAGATGAATATGATAAAAATGATTCAAAACATAATAAAAAATATCTAGCGGTGATTCACTTTGCGATTTAAATATATCATACTATTAATTTTATATCAATGAAGATTCAACAATTTTATTAGAGGTCGAATTAATTTTAATAAATTATTGACGATTCGATTTTCCCATTTTTGAATAAATTGATTTATGCTCTAATTAGAAAGTGGCATTTTTTTATTCGACCATACAATATTCAATAGTTCATAGCATATGCAGAATTGAAATTATATGGTTTACTGTTGTATCCTTAATCCATTCAAATCCAATTCTGAGGAGAATTTAAAAACACTTTTAGAATTTCTATATTCATCTTTTTGCCAAACAGAAATGGAAATCCATTAGAGCTCAAATAGTGCTACTTGATAAACAAGTTTCAATAGGAAATAAATAGAAGTTTTGCATCCTGGTGATTTGATGGATAGTTCTAGTGGCAAAGCAGCCCAAAGCCTGACATAGTTTGCTCTTACGCCCAAGGATAATGGCATTCCTTCAATGAGGTATATATCGCTAACACTACAATAAACCGGATATCAAATGTAATCACACAGGAAACAACATTCAAATTTATTTACAATGTAAAGTCATCAATAATTGATAATCACATTGAAAAATCGACGATAAAACGTGACATTTAATAGGTTTAAACTTATGTTAATATTATTCTCCTACTATTGATATTTGATATTTTAGCAATTTTGATTTTATCCACTTTTGATTGATTTACAAAACAAATATTCTTAAAAATATATTGGCATAGTATCGAGATCCTGATAAAATGATAATGTTCGCAAAAGAATTGAATCGAGAAGACATTATTCCAATTATATCTAAACTCAAACAAAACGACTGGAATGTTTTTGATCAAATAATGGAATTTGGTTACGAAAAAGGAACCACTAGGTATCCGATAATGACAGATGACATCGAATTATTCAAAGAATTCTCATCTAAAGAAGGTTTCGATGTGAATGGATTGATCGAACAGCCATTCTTGAATGCAATCAAAAGAAGCTATCTCATGACAGCCATCAACTTCGAGGTACATAAAATCATCAGTCATTTGATTGATCTCGGCGCTGAATTTAACCATGAATGTCTCGAGGAGGCTGTTTCTGCGAATAACAAGGAATTAATTAATAAATACAAGAATGCTGAAGGAATCAATTACAATAGGTGCACTTTTAACGCTACGTGGTACAGAAGAGATGAATATTTGACGATATCATTAAGAATTACAACGGAAAGAGTGTGTCGCTGTATAATTGCATCCATATGTCCGCGTACAAGTACACATACTTCTTCACAGAGAATGGAGCGGAAGAATCTGTTACTGCATGCGAACCAGCTTTATTTGAAGCTGCAAAGAACGGAGAATTGGCAGTTGTTCAGTATTTAGTCGATAAAAAGTTCGATGTCAACATTAAAAATGAAGAAGGTGATTCATCATTGCATATCGCTGTGAAATTCAACAGAAAACACCTCATTTAGAACGGAGCTAATGTCAACATCCTTAATAAAGAAGATGGAATCACTCCATTAGATTTCGCGAGAAGGTATCAGTTTAAAGAGATCGGAAAGCTCCTTATTAGCAATGGTAGCAAATCATTAGAAGAAATCTCGAAGGAAGAGAAGAAAGAAGAAGATATTCAAAAACAAGAGTGATTTGTTGTGTTTTTAATTTGATATAATTAATCCGTTATATATGTAAATGTCAGTCTAATGTATTTTATTAAAAGTTTCTTTATTAGTACATAAATATAAAAAAAAGTTCATTATGGTTTTTCGAACTCTTGAAGAACCCTTTGTACAGAGTCTCCATACGCTTCTAGTAAAAATGTGCATATATCTGGATCGTAATCACCGATAACTGATAATAATTCGGCTGCTTTGTCAGGATCTATGCTCTCTATTTGTCTACCAAAAGCATTATTCAGTTCCATGAATCTCTTAGCGGAAACATATCCTTTCTCCAGTCCGTGTTTGACAATTGCTTCAACAGGAACTGGTTTAGGAACTCCTAAGCATGAAGCGAAGATGTTTGGATACATATAGAAATCTGGATTCTTAAGGCCTACTGCTATCATATAATCTAAGAAAGCATATGGATCCTTTTGTGCTTTTTGTAATGTCGTCAATGGAAGTCCACCTCTAATGTTTGTGATAATGTTTGCCGTTGTTATTGTTGGACCTGGTTCAGTCATATCGAGTTCCTGATTAATGATAGAGTGCACTGCACGTTCAACGTTGCCTCTACTAGAAATAAGGGCTCTAATAACAATTCCCATATCAAACCCAAACTCAAGTAACTGATGGACGGCTGCTTCTGTCACATTCTCCGGATAAATTGCTATTTGCTGAAGAATACCTTCCTTCAGTGCTGCCTGCTTTATAGCTTCAGAATCTAAATCAGACAGAATCGTGGATTTAGTGTTCACGATGAAATCAGAATTATTCGTAAACAAAGCTGCAGCAACAGCGACTAAATATGGGAACTTAGCTTTGTTTTGCTGCCATCTGGATTGAATTACGTTATTTTCAACGAATCCATATTCCAATGCCAATGTTTTGTGATCATTGGACTTGAAAGCGCTTTGGAAATCGTGAATTTTGGCATAATTATCCATAAAACTCTCAAATGCTTTGATTTCTGCACCCTTCTTCTCATCAATAAGAGCTTGGCTGAATGCAATTAAGGCCTCGTTGAGTGTATCTTTGTTAAATAAATTTAATTTCGCCATTGCTGCTGAGAATGAATCATGTGAACTGAGCAACTGAATAAGAATTGGTTCATTCTCAAACAGGTTATTGTTAAGAATCACTAACGCATCTTTAAGATTCCATTTTGTGAGATCCAAAGCTTTCTTTGCGATTTCATCAGTATATCCTTTCTTTCTTAACTCAACGAGCTGCGCTATATCTGTTTTAACGATAATTACTGCATTTTTAAGATCCAATGCTGGAATCGATTCTAATAATTTGCCATCAAGATAAAATTCAATGACGGAATCTTCGTTAAACGCATCAGTTCTAAGAAGTATTGCTTCGAGGTCGTCACTAGTTTGCCACAGCTTTAGTTTTACAGGAATTTCTTTATCATTATGTTTTAATGTTATTGGAACTGAAACTGAAGTATACAAAATATCGCCAACTTCCGATGCTTTCTTTGTTTTGTCGACTAAAAGAGCATTATCGATGTAATCAAAAACTAGATTTTCAAATTCTGGCTTGATTTTGATGATTTCCTTGTATAACTCAGAGACGAGTGTGTCGGGAGCGTACTCTATCGTGATTTTGTCGGTAATGAACGAAAAAATAAATGTTTTTTTCACTTTATCAGACATATGAAAATTTTGCCTGAGTGTCAGCCTTTTTACATGACAGAAATCTTTTTACGTGACAAATTTAACTCGAATTTCAACCATTTCCATAATGGTTATTATTGATATGTAAGATATAAACATTTGATTAAGCTTTGATTTTTGAAATGTATATAATATCAATGTTAATTAATTCAAGCTTGGATGAATGAATTTTCTTGATATGATTTCATTAAAGTAGCTATGATTGCGCACGGATCTCCTATATTATTCTCAGTATATTATTCACTCCCTGCCTAATGTTTGATATGTTTGCATCAACAAAATCAAAATTTGATATCGATATATGCTGATCTAAAGTAAATAAATTGAATATTCAAAACTACAGGCAGCGAATAGTTAGGAAACTGCCATTCTCAATTAAAGTGTATGAGTGATTCATAGGTATTGTCGCTCTTATTGAGAGCTGTCAGGAATCATTTGTAAGAAGAAAAAGAGCTTCAGAAACAGAGAAATAGAGAAGGTGAGAAAAAATTATGGTTCCACCAGGAATCGAACCTGGATTTAAGGATTCAGAGTCCCCAGTGATAGCCATTACATATATTCAATTTATTTATTTATTTGAGGTCATATTATATCGATATCAGATTTACCAGGATTTTGATTTTTTCTTTAATGCAAACATATCAAATATTAGGAAGGGGGTAAATAATATATTGAGAACAGCATAGGAGACACGGACGCAATCATGGCTACTTTAGTGGAATCATATCAAGAAAAATCATTCACACATTTCCAAATCAATTTGATTCTCAATGATCGGATTTATATGTCAAAAAAATTATCTCTTGGCAAATTAAGGTTATCACTTTTTACAATATTATAGAGTGATTTTATGATACAAAGGCTATACACGCGCCACGGTGAATAAGAATCCACAAGATTTTTACTCATATGGGAAAGTGCGAAGGCGAATATGTTCACTGGATATCGAAAGTCTTTGGCGCATGCGTCGTTACTTCACGCGATAAGTGGTCATTCGCGTTCGGGATCGCGTCCACACTCATCTGGATGTGGTCACAGCTTCCACAAATTTATCTAAATTTCAAAAATAAATGTTGTGAAGGTTTATCGTTTGGATTCATTTTATTTCTTACTGTTGGTGATATAGCGAATCTTGTGGGCTGCATTTTGACTGGCAGTCTCGTCACGCAAATTATCACTTCTTCATTTTTCTGCATAATGGATGGATTTTGTTTGATGCAGTACTTCTACTTCGAATACATGCGACCAAAATACTTCCCTGGCACTAAAAAAGAGTATAATAACGAAGTTCATACAATGGAAGAATCAAATCCAACTGTAGCAGTTGCTGCAGCAACTGCCGTAGTCTCAGCAACATATCCAAATCCATATTCCAAGGAATTACTTCTTGGAACATTGATTGGATGGGTTTCAACGATTGTTTACGCTTCATCACGTGCTTTCCAGATATATAAGAACTACAAACGCAAGAAGACAGAAGGTATCTCAGCACAATTCTATATTTCAGCATTCTTGGGAAATGTCACTTACGCAATTTCTATCTTTGTCAAAGACAGTCATTGGGAATACGTTTGGTTACAGTTCCCTTGGATTATTGGGTGCATTGGTCCAGTAATTCTTGATACAACTGTTTTAGTTCAGTTCTTTATATATAAGAATGAATTGAGTGAAGAAGAGGGAAAAGATAACCAAGAACTCTTCTTCACATTGAATGTTTGAGTCAATATTATTCAAAATAGTTTTTTGTTAGGATTTATTTCACTATTTAGTTCAATAAAACATATGTGCGTATATATATTTTGTATTTAGATTCTCAACAAGTTAATCAATACTATAATATGATGAATTTAATATTTCGTATTCCACGATAAACACTATAAAGCACGCATTAAGCAGCTTGAGTACTATATAAATGCAGATCAATCATAGGAAATAACTAAGATAATCAAAATTGAATAAAACCAAACTCAAAGTTAATCAAAATTTGGCCGATACTCGGACAAAGCAAAGCTTTATATGATAGAATATGTAATAATTGATTGATGATAATTTTAGACATTTTGTGGTTCTTGGATATTTAATCATAATTTATTCTGAAATGACTAAATTTTGATTTTGGGAAAGATTTGATGAGATTATAAATTTATAAATTCTGCAAATTTAATTTTGACTTAAATGATCAAACAATCACGATTTTTGGATGTTGCATGTTATCGCTTTGTTATATCTTTGAAGAAAACTGCATATTAAAAAATCTACCAAAATTTTAAAAATTTTAGGCGATTTGGTATATTTTAATGCTAAACGTAAAGTTTTACAAAAAAAATTAAGCCAATAAAAAATTATCGTCGTGGAAACATAAATGGCATCATTGCTCCGTGAAACACTCGAAACGGATATCATTGATGGCCTCCATTTCGCAGAACTTTTAATGACGAACGACGGTAAAAAAGAATTCCGCGATTTCAGAATGGAAATAAAGGAAAAATCAAAATCAGCAAATTGTCCAAAGCATTTCTGCCAGCATGGATTAAACGTCGCGTGTAAAACATGTCTGGGAAACAGATCCGGCAATTTTTGTATCGAATGCTTCATGAAAGGAAATCATGAAGGTCACGATTACGTTATTTCTCAGAATAGTTTGGCAACTTGCATATGCGGACATAAGGAATTGATCGATTCTAAGTGCTTTTGTCCTCATCACTCAGGCGAAAAAACAAATTCTGAATCAAATATTTTTACTGAAGCTCAAGTTCAAAATTACACACAAATAATAGAGATCGTCGTTGATTATATGGCGAACACTTATCCAAATCCAACATCCATTGAAGCTATTAAGTGGTTAATTGTTTTATGCTCTTTAGGAGACGCATTTCTTGGAATAATCGCTAACGCATTCACGAAAAATGATGCTGAGATGTACAGAAAGATCTCTGAATTGATTCCAAAGGCTCAGAATCATCACACGTCGATTATAATTTCCTTATTTGCGATGTTAACGGGTGACCAGAACTTTTTGCGTGTCATTGGAGAGAAGTCAATACCTTTAGTCTCAATGTACCTTCAATACTCATCTATGACAAACAGAAGTATCAAAATATTATTTGACGTCGTAGCTTTATCATATATTGACCCTGTCTTCAGTTTGTACATGATTAGGGAAAAGAACCTCATACCAAGTTTGATAAATCAAATTATTCCAGACGGAAAAATGGCTCTTGATAAAATGATCGACGTTTATTGCATTCCTCTCTTCTCAATTATCATACAGAGCACAATTTCACTCGAATGTGCAAAATATTGGGCAATCGAAAATTTCGACTCGAGAATTGCTTTCATTAGATTGCTTAAAACGTTCCAATTCGCGTGCGAAATAGTTCGAAAGACAGGCGATAAGGAAGAATACAACATTCCACAAGTTCAACTTCAACAAATTTCATTAACAAATCTTACAAAGTGTATTAAGAATTTCGAGCGTGGATTTTGTTCTTTGGAAGCACCAAATACAGATATATTATACGATGTTGTGCGTCCTACAGTTGACACATTTTTAGAGTGGTTTGCAAGCAGACAAGTTCCAATGATCGAATCTCCAGTCTTTGGAGTAACTTTCCCGGGCTTAAATGCTCTCGTTCAGGAATTTTCATATTCGTTGCCACTTAACATCTTTTTACACAGCATTTTAACATCACTTTATAGCCATTACAAACTCAAACCGACAGAATTCTTACCAGCAATCGGATTACAGTCTTTATTGCCACTTTGTGTTCATCCAATCGAAACAGTTGCAGCCATTGGTTTAGCACAAGCAAATGCTTATGTCAGGAATGCAGAGAACGTTCCAAAGGTTGCTAATGAGCTTAACTTGAGTATGAGACATCCAACAGCTTTGTTGTCATTCTACACTTTGTTCCAATTCTTGTTAGAAACAGAAGAAGATGTTACACCATTCATTGCATCTGTTGTTCACTCCCTCGGTCTTTCAAACTGGCTCGCGACATCGCAAGTCAATCCAAGCATAGAATTGCAAGATCAGTTAATTCTGTTGTTTAGATTCTTCATCAATGTTATGAGTGATACAATACAGACTTTGTTTAATGTTGAAAACGCCGTCAGACAGAGAATATCAGCAATCCACTTCTTATACTTGAAAACTTCTACAGCTAAGGAAATCAGAATGCAGATTCCAGTATTCGGGATGACTGCAAAAGAATGGAATGCGATTTTAGATGAGATAGCGATCACTGTTAGGAATGAAAGGTCAACATTATACAAACTCAAGCCAGAATTTAATACCCAAAGAACTCCATTCTTCCCATTCTATCTCACAACACTATTTTATTCAGCCCTCGCTCACGAGTTCGAAGGAAAGGATCATAAGCTTGTTTCAACACCAAATGTTGAACACGAATACTTTCCACATCTTCCAAGAATTGCTTCATCGAAAGGCTTCGTTATTCTCGTTGAAAGCATCGCCAGAAACTTGGCTGGATTCGATGACTTGTCGCCAACTGTTTTCCAGTGCTTCTTAGCGATGGTTCACATGGGTATCAAATGCGCTGCTGTTATGAACGATGACACATTCCCACGCGCAATTCTTGAAGGTGAAGCAAGCGCATTAAGAGTTTTGTTGATCCCAAGAATCATGTCACACAGCGATCTCGGAAAGCCATTGTTGCAGCTGTTGAATATAATATCAGAGAAGTTCGACAGCCTGAAGGAAATGGTCCATGAACTCACAAGTCCATACACCACTAAAGAGAATAGCGATCATTCGAAGATCGACAGAAAAGCTATCATGAGAGACTTCATGAACCAACTTGCAGAGTTCGAGAAGAATAACGCAGATGCATTTGGTGATATTGATGACACTGATGAAGATACAGATATGGAAGAAAAAGAACTCATCTGTGCCTTCTGCAAGAAGGAATTAACGCCTGGCAAAGACATTTACGGTATTTTCGCTCGCGTGGATCCTTCTTTCGGTGATGATGTTCTCGATGATCATGATGTCACTGTTCCTCTCTTCTCTGTTTGCCCTCACTACGCACATCTTCAGTGCTTCAATGACTCTCGTGGCGAAGGACGATTATGGACACAATGTCCTCTTTGCAGACAGCAATCTTCCGTTTTGCTTCCAGTTCTCGGCGAATTTCCCGAAGCAGATGAAACAAATGCTCCGGTTGTTCAGCAATTCATTGCAACAGCAGGCCAAAAATGCCATCCAGCAGCTCTTGCATCATCTTTCTTCAGAAAGAAAGAGTTCATTTTGCGTATCAATGGACGCCTTTGTCATACAAATGCTGAAGAGATTGCAGCAAGAAGTATTGCTCTTCTCGCAAGAGGTAAACCAGGAAATCACGAGCTGAGGCGAAGATCATCATCACTCAAAGTTGAGCAGTTCATCAAATCTAATGTCACAAACGAGGAAGAGTTTTGGAAAGTCATCAAAGAATTATTTGGCCCAGAGCCACCAAGAACTTTCGTTAGAAGATGTGCAATGATGTTGAACGCTATTGCAAAGCAGCAGATTGTCCAAGTTCCAGATTTAACAACTCCTTGCCCACATCCAATGTCATCAGGGTCCGAACCAAAGATATTCATTGACGAATGTTATCCGAGATTCTCTATGTACTTCTTCTTAGAGAATGGCTTCACCCAGAAAGTCTACAGCACAAAGAGTGTTGACATTTGCAGATGTCTATGCTGTGGCGAATTCCTCAACATTTCTCAGAAACGCGATGCATTCGGATTCGCAATTAAAGGTTCCGATGCCCGCAATCACAGATGCAGAAATGGAATGCCTGTCTTCCTCGTTCTCACAGGAAAGATAGCAAGTGCTGTTGTATACTATTCACAGCAACGCGCAGCTGTCATCGAGTGGGGAAGCATCTATTTAACAGACAGAGGTGATCAGGACATTGGTTTCTCTCTTCTCGATGATTTGAAGTTAAGCAAACCACTCCTTGCTAAACTTAAGACAGAAATGTTCGATGGCACTCTCTACAGGAACTCAGTCAAGAGAGATGCAGACCATACTGAAGATTTCGATATGCTAATTTTTTAAGCGATGTTTTTTTTATTATATAGATCTATTTTTTATTTTTGTGTACCAAAGCTTTAAAATGTTAATTTGTTTATTCATAAATACACTCGAAATTTATATTTCATAATCAAATTCTTTATATAACCAATAAGCCAGTAAAAGAGTGATTACAAGATGGCAAATAGTTTATATTTTAAATATTGATGAGTTTTGGGAAAAATATATTAAAAAAAATTATAATGATATGATAGATCAAAGATTTCATTTAGAATTAGAATACCCTGGTGGTGTTAAATATATATTTCAAAGAATGTGATCATAATGCAAAAAATGCATTTTCATGAAGAAATTTTAATCAAAACTGTTGATCGGAGCTCTACAATACCATATATTTATGAGTTTTCAACAATGTGCTCTGCCAGTATCAATCAATATCAAACATGAGTGGTTCAACTTGGCATCTTTCGATATCGATATTATAACGATATTTGTGAGTTATCTAATTTGATATTTTTGGAGTTCTTTAAGAATTAGACAAGGTTTACGTCGAAGATAAAAATGGGTTCGGCTTGTATTCTGAATGCAGAAACGCGACAGCTATTCGTCGCAGAGGACTAGCTGTAAGTAACAAAGCCAATTGGCTCTGAAAACGTTTTAATATTATAAATCGGCACTATTTAAGCGCTTCAAGATGCTAAAAAGGGGTAGCATTCACTTCCGAGTGAGAAGGACGTTGTATGAAGCATTACAATTGAATGATCATGCTCTCATGTCAAATGACACTTTCCGTTACAAGGGGTTTACCCCCAACTAAAGGGTGTCTAAACACCATTGTCGCCGAGGGTCCTATTTTCATGGAAAACGACATGCTTACCGGTTCTTGCTGGGTATTTTCGGTGGCTGTACCGCTCCCTTAAAGAAGAAATAATATTTGCATAATATTATCTCAATTTTGAACAAAAAAAATATCAAATTAATTATTTATTGTTCAAAATTGAGATAAAATCTTTGGGAATTGTTTTATTTTGGTTTTGAGTCTTTTAAACATTTCACATCATCTTCTTCCGTCAGGTATAGTTTAGTTTCCGAACGAAAGGTGATAAATTTGCGAAATCGAAATTTTGAAATTCAACAATCGGAGTTAAGTCTAAATTGTTTTGGGTATAGTTTAGTTTTTAGGAATTCAAATGTAATTTAAAGAGGATTTTGGTGAAACGCAAATATGCAAATTCATGAAAATTATATAGAACCTTAAGACCCAAAAGAACATCATTACATAGCCGAGGACTGAAAAACGCCAGAACCAACGACACAAGAAGGACATGTTATTAGATTTCTCGAAAATCACAATTTTGCTAATAAAACTGCCAAATTGCAACGTTCCACATTTAAATCTCCATTCAACAATTCAATGCCTCGATGTTCCGCATTGCCAAGGATTGTCGAATGGAGAATTAAAAACAAAAAGTAGTGTTGATTCAACAAAATCAGCCGAGACTTTGCACATAGACTATACATAACACAAAAATGTCAATGACAAAGTTGGACATTGTGGTTTTTTATTCTATTATGTGATAGTTTAGAAATATTTTGAAATGAAAAGTTATCTATTGGCTTGTGTTATATCCAATCATGGTATTTTTAAATAAATTTTTAAGAATTGAATTTATTTTGATGAAGGTCATAGAAATAGCCGTTGGTAAATTTGTCAAATACATATTTTTCAAAATGAAAATTATCAAACAACTAAAATTATCAATATTCATTAATTGACAATTTTGATAAAGGTCATAGAAAAGAGTGATGTAAACTATAGAATTCAAATTATTGATTTAAATGCGTAACAATTTTGGCCATAATCTAACTCAGTGCGACATAAGGTATCTAAATATGCAATCATGATTTATCGTCCAAATACTGTAAAAATAGCATAGCATAGGTCGAAATAATCTAAATTTAAAATTTAAAACATTTTTTGTTGCAAATTCGCATTTGATAAATGGCATAAAAACCGTTGTAAACTATTCAATAGTTTCATAATTAAAAGATTCAACTTTTGTGTTCTTTAATCAGATATTTGGGCTATATATACTTCGTACATCATAATTTTCTGTTTTTTGTTATGTTTTTGATTGTTGAACAAATGAAAAGTTTATTTTTATAGCAAAAGTGCAATTTGTTTGGTTTTATTTCAGTTTAATTGGCTATAATCAAAATATGACGCACGTTTAAGATATTTCAGAAATATTTCTGAATATTTCCAATTTTTTGTGAGGTGCTAAATTTTATTTCTAAAAAATCATGGATAGAGACAACAGCTTCGACATGGATGTCGATTCCAGGGAACTTCTTTTAGAAGCCTACATGGAACCAAGCAAAGTCTCCATTAGAGCGCTCCATCAGGGATTTCCGATATTGGAAGTCGAAGGTGCTTATTCAGACAACGTGGTCAAGAAATGTCTTGCTAATATCGAAAAACAGTCACTAGGTAAGGAAATACTTGACCTTTTCGCTGATTTTACACTAATCAAGAACGTCACAAAAATCAAATGTGACATTTTCGACGCCAGAGCGGAGAATACCGAAAGCTCCGTCTACCTTTATAGAAGCCCGTTCAATATGTATCAATGGATGCAAATGCACACGAGCAACAGAATCTACTCAAACCCTTCTTATTAAATTGTTGTTATTTATTTTATTACATTTCTTAATATGTTTATGATTTGTCTTATTTTAAAATAGTTATTTTTAAAATTATTTAACATTCCCTACATCGGCTTGTAATAAACTAACGAGTTTAAGCGCATACAAAAGGCTTGTGTAAGTACACCCTGAAACATATGTAGTTCTTTCACTTCTCACACGAGCATAAAATGTTGACACCAATTTCGTCGATAAAGATTTCCTGACATCTGTCATTTTATATGTCAGTTATTCGATGGATCTCGGTATTAAGATATGTTAATCTGCATGTTATATTTTACGGTAAATCTGTGATCACTTGCTTGGAAAACGGATTTTAGATTTATCAACATTTTGATAATGAAATCAGTTCTGTTGTTCCTTAAGGGCTGAACTTTCTTATATCGAATCTAAGCATTTGATAGAATGAAAACTGGTTTTGAGTAAAGTTGAAATATTCAAAATCAAATAAAACTAACAATAATTCAGCAGATAAGTATTGTAAAATCAGGCAAAGCAGCTGTCATTTGGTTAAGTCGAGACTACTTAAAAATATATTTTGTGAGAAAAAAACTTAAAACTGGCTCTCTTTATGCTAATGAATATCACCCTATATGAAGTTGGTTTATATGTTGATATGTTTTAAGCTACCATTAAGCATATGAAAAATATCAATATTTTTAATAAAGGTACTCATAGACTTCACATCTCATACATATAAAGACATAGTCATACAGACAAAGGACGTGCATATAGGAATGTATATTTACACATGAAAAAACGAGAGATTCGAGCAATAATAAATTATGAAAAGTGCCATGATTCTAAAAGTGACTAATAAAACATGTTTGCTGTTGTTGGAAATAACAATCTTTTATTTTCGATGGAACTTCCTTCACTCGATCCGCAAGCAGCAGACAAATCATATCAGTACCAATTCATTCTTTACGCGGCATTAGATTCACTCGATCTCAAAGATCAAAACGCTTTCCGCGATTGCATTGATACATCTGAACAGAATTCAATCAGCGCTTATGTAACAGCGGGACAGACTGCTTTTCTTCTATTACATCCTAAAAAGAAAAGTGATGCAATTAAAAAATTCTTCAAACACGTTCACACAGCTTACGCAGAACTCTTAATGAATCCATTCTATCAGTTTGGTTCTCCTATTGAAGATGAAAAGTTCAAGAAAGCTGTACAAGAAGCTGTTAACATAATTGTTGGTTAAATGTTTCTATTATTGTAAAAATCATTCTATGCTGTAAATGACTCGACTATTGGCTAAAGAATGATCTCATAGAATCTATTATTAATAATATAGCCATATTGAAAATTCATTTTTCTTCTTTAACAACAGTGCAAATCAAATGCAATAATTGAGCATATCCAAAATATTTACTCATTGTTAATGATTTTGCATCAAATTAATGTTAAGGGAAAGAATAATAATATTTAAATATCTCGATTAAATATTAATCTCAAATCCAGTCTTTTCAACATATCACATATCACGATCTACGTCATGAATGATCTGAATCCACACAAAAAAGTTTATCACAGAAATTACATATTTTATCTTTTTAAAAAACCAAGAGAATCTTCTAAAATACTTCCATTTCTGCAAATCTAGCCTAGCATATGTATTTTACGCTGTTTTGAGTTGATTTTGGTCCGCCAATTTTGAGTTTCTTGTATAACGAATCTCATTTCCTAAAATGTATGCGATAAAAATCATGTAATTATGCTTTGCATTACAGAGAGAATAAAATTGTTTGAGTTTAATTGAATAAAAAGTTAATAAATTTTGAAACAATGTATATTCTAATGAAAGTAGTAATAAACACGACAACTTCTAAATATCCAACCCTATAGCAGTCATTAGACAGTATTTATGGAATCACATTCTGAATATTTTTAGTTGTTAGTTGTCGAAATATTAAATAACAATTTTTGCCATTTTGCCGTGTAAAAAATGTAAAAATGCTATTTTTGTCATAACCCAATTAAAATCTTGATATTTCCATTGATTCCAACTCTCTGATGATTATAAATCAATGCCCTGGAGTTATTTTTCATTTTACCTCAAAATTGTCTCAAAATTTTCCAAATTCGAATTTTTCACAAATAAAAAATCAACAACCAAAAGTGTTCAATCTTTTCGTGCTCTTATCTGGAAATTGGCGGACCAGGTTTTACACGCCTCGTTAGAAAATGTTGCATATGGGGCAGCGAACATATGGTAAGAATTTGAGCCAATTCTTTTGGATTTGGCTTCGATGACCTACCTCTTCAGATTTTGGACGCACTAGCATAGATAAAACTCATTGTTCAGCAGAAGTAATTATTTAGTTTTCTGTGATATATTATCTAAAATATCTCTTGAGTTTTGAAGTCCCCTTGTGGTAAATGGATGAGAATTAAGGTTGAGAAATTTGGAATATGGTATTTCTATTTTGCATGTCAAAAATGTGATTTACATGTCATTTCCAAAAACAAAAATGCAGACAGGTGATGTCATTGGTAGATATTCGCTTGGTCCGCAGATCGGTCAAGGAGGATTCGGAAACATCTTCACCGCAAGAGACACAGAGACCGGTTTGATTTACGCTCTAAAAAACGAAAGTTCTGCGTCAGAAAGAAAATCTTTAAGCTTCGAGTACAAAATTTTAAGGAGAATCCAAGGTGTCGATTATTTCCCGAAGCTTTTCGATTTCGGAGAAACGAAAAATATGTCATACGTCGTTATGGAACTTATAGGTCCTTCAGTTTCGTCCATTCTCAAAAGTTTACCGGAGAAAAAGTTTTCTCTGTCGACGGGTATAAGAACTGCCCGCCATACACTTTTCGCTGTCCAAGCATTGCATAATTTAGGTTTTATTCACAGAGATATTAAACCAGGAAACGTTTTGGTTCGAATTGCACACTCTCCACCGATTTGCCTTCTTGATTTCGGACTCGTTCGCATCTACCGCGATCAAAAAACGGGACTTCACATTCCTCAAAGAATGAAAACAGGATTTAGAGGCACGAAAACATATGCCTCTGTTAACGCCCACCTCCAGAACGACCTTTCGCGTAGAGATGATATGATATCATGGTTTTATTTCGTCCTCGATATTCTGACAATAGGATTACCGTGGAGAAACACGCCAAGCTCAGTAGATGTTGCCCAAATGAAGGCCCAATTCAACGTTAGAGAGTTTGTTGAACCAATTGCTCCAGAACTTGCAGATATTTGGGATTTGTTACAATCATTGAAGTTTGAAGATGATCCTCCTTACCAGCAGATTATTGATCTCATCAATAAGATAATGACAAGAAACCACATACACGAGGAGGATCCATGGGACTGGGCGAGCTTTGTCGCTGCGTACAGGGACAAACTTACAAATGATTTTGGAGTCGCCCTTAGAATTGATGGTGGTGCCGATTCGATGCCATACTACACAGAATTAGGTGTTCCACCTCAGATCATGCAGCACATCGAGACAAGAATGGGTGGCAATAACATGCACTCTCCTTTATTGGCAAGGAATCGTCAGCATTCAGCAATGCAGCTTTCAGAGCTTAATGAAAAAGATTCAGACTGTTGCTGCTGATTTTTTTATTTAATTTTTTTGTTTAGTAAATAGATTCTATGTAATCACACAATAACAATATCCATGTATTCTTCTGCAGCATTATTTTTCCTGCGCCTCCAAATGAAAAATACAACAACAGCAATGACAATAATTGCGATAATAACAATTATTGGAATAACAATTGCAACAACAGTTTTAGAAGATGATTTTGATTTGCTATCATCATTATTGTTATTTATCTCTGTTTCTGTTGTCCCTTGTTCATTATTTGTTGATATTGAAGAATTTTCCTGAATTGAAATTGTTGAACTTTCGGGAATTGAAATTGTTGCACTTTCGGGAGGAATTTCTTTTTCTGCACGTAATTTATGGTATTTTACAAGATTTCTTCTGTGTTCTATTGGATCTGTTTCAGCACCTAAATATTCAAGAGGCATATGGCCCTGTTTATATCCATTTATAGTCATGGAAGATCGCATACCTGGATCATGCCAAAGTGTTGTTAAATTGATATCTGTGTCGATATTGGTTGTGAATATTACTAATTCACTCCAATTTGATGCAGCCATAATGAATTCTTCTTTCCAGTCTCCCATTATATCACCATGGAATAATGGATAATGTCCGCCGCCATCTTCTGTTGGATATTGGCTGTATTTCTTGAAAAACTCTAAATAAGCAGAATGCAATCGATATCCTCATCCTGTTGTATAATCGAACTTATTCAAATAGCTTCTATTATAACAACCAGCTATCAGAGTTCCATCCCAGAATATATTGTTGCTCGGCTAAAAGGAATCAATGAAGTTATCAGCAACTTTTTCATTAGTTTTTGTGTTAAACATTCCACTGAAAGAAAATACTTCATAGCCATCATGTGATGGATCGAAATCTCCTGCATTACCTCTTCCAACATCAATGATTTCTGTTCCAAAGTGTTTCCATATGATTTCGACAGTAGATGCGTTGTAATAATACTCTAAAAGATAATCAGGATTTCTTTATTGGATTCCGTATCCATTCATCGTTGAGTCATTCTTATTAAATTTGATTATATAGAATCTATCTCCGTGAATGATTCCTTGTAGTCCGAGATCATATCTAAGCGTTCCATTTCCATTTGCACAGAAAACTAAATCGTATATTTCATCAATTCCGTCATAATCGGTATCAGCAATTCTTATTTGATATCTTTCTGGGCAATCATTATTTGGATCACTCTCGGGATTGAAATACCATCTCATCTCAAACTCGCCATCAGTGAATCCATATATAGCAACAATCAAATGGAACTTTCTCCAGCCATCTCTGTTCTTCATTACAGCAGCAAGTGAAGGTTTTTCATGATCGAACCATTCAACCCCAAACTTCGCTTGCATTGGACCATACTGAATGAAAATATCAGGAATTTTAGCTTTGTGCAGAAGCTTGCCAGTCATTCCATCAATACAAGTGATCCATTGATCGAGATCGTTTTCATGTGTGAAAACAAATCCGTCGCCGAATGTCACATTATATGCGAGTCTTATATAGACTTCTGCTTTTCCAGCTCCATCCAAATCTAATACGCTAACACCATCAGCCTGTCCTGCATTTACTGTAGTGGATCCTGGCTCTACTGCATCTTTGTTGATGCTATTGTGGCCCAAATTTATTTCCCAAAGAAATGTTCCAACATGAAAATATGCTTCGATTGTTTGAACTTCTTGAGAGTCTCTAGCGAGTACAAAGTTCAAATTTCCATCTCCATTGAGGTCTCCAACCCATACTGTCTTAAAACTTATTCCATTGTGAATTGGAATACGAATACATGATATATTGGATGTGTTTGCTGGTAACTCGTACTCTGTACTATTTTCTGCTTCTTTTCCATCAACTATCGATCCGACGAAATATTTATGTTTTTGTTTTATCATGAAAATCATCATAAAAATATGTAACATTTTTGATTAGCTCCTTGTTCAATTTCATCACATCATTGTTTTCATCACGCCTATATACATTGAAGGTTATGTTGTCGTCATCAGTAATCAAAAATCGCCAAGAAATGAAACTTCTCCCATTTCCTGAACGGATTGCTACAACGTCTCTGTTGAGGTTCTCTATGTACTTGCTTATCTTCTTTGTACTGTATCCGTAAGTGTTCGCTATCACGAAATTCGCAAACAAAATCATTAGTTTCATTAATATTCTGGGTATTTGTTTTGTGAAAAGTGACATTTTAAATAAATTTAAATAAACTTTACATCATTCTTTTGATGCGAAATCATTCAAAAAATCAATGGGTTCTATCAATTATTTGACTGAACTCAATTTATGAAACGCGATTTATCAAGAATCTCTCTCTTTTTTCTATCGGGTATTGAGCACAAAAAAGTGACGATATTCGTAAAACTTTTTTCCATTAATTTCATTCATTTGATATTGATAGAAAACGTAAGAAGGTGTATTTTTGTGTTTGTGATTTGTTACATTTTTGAAGAGTATGAAAGAAGGTGATTTTATACCAGAAAGTGATTCGCCAATACCATTTATCAATCAATTCCAAAAACTATTAAAGGAAAACTAGATTTATAAGGTTTACACCTTTTCTTTGGTGTTGTGAAAAGAATACATTCTCAATTTCATAACAAATGACTCTCATTTTGTTATTATGTGTGTAATAGGCCACAAAAAATTAATTTTGTTATTCGTTTTTGTCAAAAAAGTGTTTGTTTAGAGACATCTGCATGTGTACAGTTAATGATATTTTAACATGACATAATGCTATATCAGCTTGTTCTTTGTATATTGTTAAATATTCTTAAAAGTTCCTTTTTCACATTGATACAATATTTTAATTAATAAATTTCAAAAATCATAACACGATTTAAAGTGAGAGTCCATGGTATTAGAAATATATGCCCAATAATTTCTAATTGTTGAATCGCATTGCTTTTTGTAATTTTTGATGAATTAGAAAATATTGTCATGTAAATTTTTACTTGCCAGAAATTAAACTTTACATGTCAATTAATGAAATGTCGTTTCTCACCAATGTACTCGGTAATGTCAATAACAGCCAACCGAGTTCTGAAGCGGAAACGATGCTAAACAACATCGCGCAGGGAATAGACCTCAGGGAATCGATTTTGACGTTCAAAGATATGGTTGATGTGTGTTGGGAAATGGTAAACGAACCTTCCTTCCGCAGCTTCATTCAGGCGATAAAAGCGTTCAACAGCGACGACGAATTGCTCAGTTCTATACTTTTTATTTTCAGGATTTGCGTTTCTGGCGATGATTACAAATATAGAGCAAATGCTGGAATACTATCAGAAGAAGACGCTTTAGGGACCATTTTCACGTGCTTTAATAGGCCATCTTCCACTATAAGAGTCGGTGCTTTAAGTCTTCTCTTTAGATTAACGAGATTGAACAGATCAGAAGTGCAAAAAGCAATATTGAATCAACCTGACGTCCAAAATATCTTCTTTTCACTTTTGGATGAACGAAATGAACAATTTAGAATAAATTATCTACGATTAATACCAGAACTTGCAAATTCAAATACAGAATTACAAAATATATTCTCATTTTACTTCACAGAGCCACTTTCTATGCTTATAGACTCAAATCCGACCGATTCTTTGGCAGCTTTGACTTCATTTCTTCAATCCAACACAAAATCACAGCAGATGTTCGTTCAAATGGATGGGTTACAGAAATTGATAATGCCTTTGCAATCAGATAACATCAGCGCGATCGATTTCATTCAAATGTTGTTTAATTCATCGATAAGTAATGATTTTAGAGCTCAGCAATACGTTTCCGGCATTCTCCAAGTTATTATACAGCATGCAATGAAACAAGGACCGCAACAAGATCGAATGATTTATCTTTTAGGTTTAGTAATCAAAGGAAACCCCACTTCATGCGGTAAAATACAGATGTACGTTCCAGATTTAGTTTCTAAAGCGATTTCTCATGATGATGCAAAAATCAGATCTTCTTCTGTTTTTTGCATTGAATGCTTCATTTATAAATCATCAGCATCGGCTGATTTCATTACCAAAACTATTATTGAGACTCAAGGACTTTCCAATATTTTACATGATTTTCAAAATAGATCATCACAAGTTTTATCGATTCTTTTGATTTCTCGCGCGTGTCTTTTTGCCAAACGCGAAACACTATCTTTCTTTTATGGAAAAGAATTGTATGGTGCTTCACAAGGCGATTGTTTCTTCTCGCATGTTATAAATATAATTCAAAATTTGAAAGATAAAAACAGCATTTTATTGATTCCTGCTTTGCAATTTGTTATTGCTGCAATTTGGGAATCAATTATGGCCACAAAGTTCTTTGTTTCTAAAATTGTTACTTCTGGATCAACCAAACAACAATCTGCTCACGCGTTTTTGATTTCAACTTGTAAAAGTTTAGACACCACACGCGAATTAAAGTCGATTATTGTCATCGTTTTGCTTGAATGCTTGTTATTGAAAGTTCCTAAGAATGATTTATTCAATGAATTAATGAGCACAATAAAAGCTCATTTATCTATGGGAGAACTCAAAGATACGATGAAAGCATATTTGAAGACTATTATTGATGCTGAAGAATCAGAATGGAACAAGTTCATACAGAAAGTTTTGTTTATTCTTGAAGAGAACTTTGATAGCCTTCTTTCAGAATGTGAAATACAAATGAATAACGACGCAATGGTTGCGATTCAAAAAGCACGAATTGATGAATTAGAAAAGAAATTTGAACAAACACAAAAGATCATTGAAGAGAACAATGAACTCAAAGACACGTTAAAACTTCTTCAAGATGAATTTCATGCCTATGAAATGACAATACAAAGTTACGAATCAACATTATCAGAGAAGAAACAAGAAAACGAAAAACTCAAAGAAATGCTTGAAAAGAATGGAGATGGTTTTGTTGACACATCTGAGAATGAGATAAAGCTGAAACAATTAAATGATGAATATGAAAATTACAAGAAAGAGTCTCAAACAAAGATACAACAACTTGAAGCTGCAAAGAAATCATTAATGGAGCAACAACAAAAAGATCGAAAGCCTGCAGTCACTGTTGATTCACAGCATTTAACAAATCAAATTGCTATTCTTGAAAAAGAAAATAAAGCATATCAGCAACAAATAAGTGAATATTCCGAACTTCGCGATGAATATTATAAATTAATGATTGAAAAACAAAGCATTGATGGGCGCTATAAAGCTGAAATTGAAGAACTTCAGAGTAAAATCGCTGAAGGAGGAAATGGAGATATGGAAGAACTCGAAGAAGAGATTACGAACTTGGTAACAATGAATGAAGAACTTGAAAAAGAAAAGAAAGAACTTGCAACAGAAAACAATGATCTCAAGCAATTACTTGAGAAATATCGAAACAATGTGAGTCCAGAAAACATCTCTGAACTTTCCTATAAAATTGCTGAACTTGAAGCAGAATTAAAATCGAAGAAAGAGCAATTAGAGCAAACAGAAAATGATCTCACTCAACAAATCGAAGAGATAGAATCAGAAAGAATGCAAGCAGTCGAAGATCTCAAACAAAAGAATCAAGAAATAGAAAAACTTCAAAACCAAATCGAAACACTGAATTCTGAAATCAAGAATCTCAAAGAAGCAATTGCTGAACTAAATATGAAACTTCAACAAGCTAAAAATAAAATTCAACAAATACAAAGATCTGCTGAACTATCGAATGCAAATAATAAGCAAATAATTGATGATCTCACTGAGAAACTCAAAATTGCCGAAGAGAAAGTATACAACATCGAATCTATGAATGATGATAATAAAGCAGCCAAAAAGAAATCCATTGATATGCAGAATGAAATTGTTGAGAAATTAAAGCGTGATATTGTTGAAATGCAGGAAAAGGACAGGTTAATGCGTGAAGAAGTCAGTAGTGCTGCAAATGCAAAGATTGAAAGCTTGAATGCACAACTTGCAATGTCTAAGGAAGAAAACGAAGCAATTAAAATGAATTTTGAAATCAAAATGAACAAACTTGATCTCACAAATCAAGATTTAACAGCAAGAATTGATTCTCAGAACAAAGAAATCAATGAACTTAAAGAACGCGATTCTCAATCTCAGAAAGAAATATCTGAATTGCATAAGAGTTCAAATGAATTAAAGAAGAATGTTGATTCATTGACATCAGAAAACAATGTTTTGCAAGAAAGAATTAAAAGATTGATGCAAGAGTTGGAATTACTGCAACAAAATACAATCAAAAACCAAGATTTACAAGTCGCAATGCTCAATCAGAAGATTACAGAGCTCCTCAAAGAAATTGCTGTACTTAAAGCACGTGAAGCAGAACTTGTTAAACAGATTGAAACATTGCAACAAGAAAACAAAGATAAAGAAGAACAAACACTTCAAGAAATTCGCGTAAGAAATAATGAACTTGAAAAGATGGTTGAAAACTTGACAAAAATTTTAGATGAAAAGACTAAAGAATTGGAAAAGTCTAAAGTTGAAAATGATTTATTAAATCAAAAGATCGAAAAACTTGAAAAAGAAATATCTAATAAAGAAAATGACAATTCAAGTTTGAAACAAACAATTCAACAATTATCGTCAAACATTGATCAGAAAGAACAAGGAAATTTGATATTAATTGTTCAACTAAATGAACAGATATCTAAACTAAACCAAGTTGTTACCGATGAAAGAACGAAAAATGCAGAGCTTAATGTCGCTCTTGACAAACTCAAAGCTGAACTTAATAAGTCTCAAGATGATAATCAAAGTCTAAATAATCAATTGGATGAACTCACAAAATCTTTCAAGAGTTTAGAAGCAAACAATGAATCACTTAAAATAGCAATTCAAGAGCTCAATGAGTCATTAAATAAAGCACAATCTGAGAATGATAAACTTAAATCTCACATCAACAAATTATCATCATTATCGAATCAAAATAACGAAGATTCTAAGAAATTATCAGAGAAATCAGAAGAAAATGAAAAACTATCACAAGAACTTCTTCAAAAACAGGGAGATTTGAATGAGAAAGAAAAAGAGAATCAGGAACTTAAACAAAAGCTTCAAGAAATCCAAAATGAGAATGAAAAATTAAAGAATGAATTGAAAGAGAAAGTTGAAGAAAATGAAAAACTAAATGAAGGTAATAACAAACTCAATCAAAATATTGAAGAGCTGAACAAATCAATCAATGAAAAAGAAACAGAAAATTCTTCATTGCAATCAAAAATCAAAGGAGAAGAAAAAGAAAATGGAATTTTGAATGATGAAGTCGCAAAGAAGAATTCCGAACTTATGACAAAACTTAAAGCAAAAGAAGGCGAGGTTGATGGCCTTAATGATGAAGTCACAGAACTTTCAACAACAATCGAACAGAAAGAAGCAGAAAATAAAGATCTCCTTGAAAAAATTAAAAATCTTCAAATTGAAGCTAATTCTAAAGTCTCCAAGAATGATGAATATGAAAGAAAGATAGAAGAACTCACAAAGCAAATTAATGATAAAGATAAAGGAAATACAAATCTTGAGCACGCAAATAAAGAATTGAACAAGAATATTGAAGATAAAGAACGTGAAATACAAAAATTAAATTCTAATATCAGCAAAATTACAAAAGATGCAGAGAACAAAGATAAACGGATTCAATCTTTGGATGGAATCAATAAAGCAAATGAAAAGAAGATTAAAGATCTCAATAAAATCATCAAAGAACTTGAAGCTAAGTTTAACGCAATTCTCAATGATAAAGAAAAATCTTCAATGGCATATCAAGTTGCAAACTTACAGAAACTAAATAAATCAACTGAGCAGAAGTATAAATCTCTTGATGAAGAATACAGGAAACAGCAAAAGCAAATTGAAAACCTAAATAAATCTCTTCGTGAGAAAGACAATTTACTCAATGATGCACTAAAACAAAAACAATCTGATATTGATGCTCAAAACAAGAAACTTGCTGACAAAGATAAAAAGATTTCAGAAAGAGACGCTCTCATTCAACAACTGAACAAGAAGATAGCAGACAAAGAAAAAGATATCGATTTCCTTAATGACACGCTCACAGAACGCAATGTCTCTGATAGCAGAGCACATTCTCTTGAATCGAAGCTTAAGGAGAAAGATGCAGAGATGAAAGCGATGGAAGAAGAATATATGAAGAGGCTGAAAGAAAAAGATGATCAACATAACCAAGAACTTAATGACAAAGATGAACAAATCAAGAGAAATGAAGATGATATAATGAAGAAAGATAAAGAAATTGAAGCATTGAAACAAAAATTATCACCATCATCAGGAGATAATACACTCAAGGATAAGCTTGCTGAAGCTAATAAAGAACTCATTAAACTCGCAAAGAGACTCGAAGCAAAGAACAAGAATGAGGAGAAATTGATCAAAGAAATTGCATCATTACGAGATAAAGTCGAAGGATCTCAAAGCACAGAAGATATGAATCAAAAGTTGAAGGAGAAAGAAAATCAACTTCAGAGAAATAACAAAGAACTTTCATCTGCTTTGCAGAAGTTAACGCTATACAAAGAAAGACTTAAATCTTTGCAAAAACAAATCTCAGAGATCAAAATCGCATTGGATGAAATCAAGAGCGAAGTTGAGAAAACATCAATTTTGCACGAAATGTCGCTCTATGCTGGAATCAAACCGGACCTTCTTGCTGCTCTTACTGAGACAGAAACGACACAAGGTGAACTCGAAGCAGCAGAAATGGAACTCAAAGATAGCAAAGAATCTCTTTCTCGTGCACTGGAAGATAACAGAGAACTTACTGCAAATAATGCTGAACTTCAAAAGACCATTAAGCTTCTCAAACAAGCAGCCAAGAAACTCGAAGCAAAGGCAAAGGATCACGAAACTGAAAGAGAATTATATGATGCAAAGATCAAAGATCTCGAGAAAAAGAATTCTTCCGCGCTCAGACTTATTGGAGAACTTTGGCAGAGAAATCAAACGCTTATCAATGCACTACCGAAGGATATCAAATGTTAGTTAAATTTTGTACTATATGTAAAGATTCTATTTATGTTATTCAACATTTTTGAGTGACGAAAATTGACGACGTTATCATCACTAACTCAATTGATGACGCAAACCTGAGACCATAAGCACCAGATTATGAAAAGTACGAAGCAGAGATGCACGAGAAAGAGATGGAGAATGATGAAAATCTATTGCCAAGCGATGCCAGAACAATCATGTCGAATATCGAGAAGTAATTTGAGAAGCATATCACAAATACAAGATTTTTTGATCATTATTTGATATAATGGTATGTTATTTTATATTCAATAACTCTCATAGATAATCAACGGCACTAAAATACCTAAACTTAAACTAGGTCTAGTTGGGCCACAAATAACACAAGAATTCGATGATTACTGCATTGGCCAGAGTTCTTAATGAGAATCGACAACATCGCTCTCCACTCTACTGACAACAGTGGAAAGAATCCAGGACCGAGATGTGTCAGGTTCAAAGAAGTCTTTCCTTAGGACAGTCAAATCAATATTTGACATGTAAATATATTATTTGTCAAAAGTCAAAAATTTGTCATGTTTTTGTCACATTTTATGATGTGATGATTGATTAAAAAATGATTGATGGAGTCGAATTGAGTCCAAATGCTTCAAAACTTTTAAGCTCTTTGATGAATGACTTCAAGCCTTTCGAATTGATGACTTCCCTTGAGATATTTAAAGTTTTCAGGAGAAGATCGAAATATGGTCAAAATTTTTCTGATTTTAAGCCCATTTTCGACGAATTGGTCCATAATGGAGTTCTGTCAATAGAAATAAGGCCAAATTGCGCAATTCCTTTGTACTATTTCTCCAACGATATTTTCATGATGCATCTTCCTTCGGCAATCGCGACATCGAAAATAATTGAATCAATAAAAAAGCTGATAATAGGCAACAAGGTCACGATGAAGGGGATCACTGCATCGATGGATTTCCCTGTGAGAAGAATAAGATATGTAATTGACGCTCTTGTTCTTTTGAGACTTGTTATTCCCGAAGTTAATCATCTCAGTGCCGAAATAACTTATCGTTGGGATAGCGCCAACGAAAGCATGATTCCACAAGTTATAAATGAGATTGTGAACAGCAATGATTTGCATCAATAAAATCTTCTAAAATTAATATTATCAAAAAAGTCTAAGCTTAAATTTTTAATTTCAATTTGTTCTAAAGTTGTATATTATTAAGCAAGTACAATAGACATGATATTCACTCATTTTGTACTTGGTGTTGTTTATTGGTTGTATAGGAGACGATTCAAATAATGTTTCCGAGCAAAATTGGAATTTTATTATTAAGAGATACCTAATGAAGGAACTTATGGAGATCTTCCTTAACTCAGTTAGTTAGAGTGTCAGGCTGTTAATCTGGAAGTCGTGTGTTCGAAAGAGTTGTAAAAATGCTTGATAAGAAGATCCAGAAATATTGTTCTGAGATTTACCTTCTTCAAGCTGGGAATCATTGGAATTTTGTTATTTATTGGTTTATTAAATGTAATTACGGATTTAATCATGTCTGATTCAAAGTGATTTTTATTTTGCTTTACAATTAGTTGACACGTAAAGGCAAATTTTCAATAAAATAAAAACGATTAATTTTAATGTAAATGGGTTCAAAAAGTGATGTGATTTCTAAATTCTGATTTTTGAGACCAAATGTTTTTAAATAAATAATAGTTATATATGCAGAAATTAATGAATAAATGTAAATCCTCCCTAACTCAGTTGGTTAGAGTGTCAGACTGTTAATCTGGAAGTCGTGTGTTCGATCCACACGGGAGGAGATTTTTTGAAAATGTTTTTTCCATTTCCGTTCCCGTACAGTCGAGCAGTAA
>JALKBU010000689.1:0-27777 GCA_023091735.1 Trichomonas tenax | reverse complement strand
ACAGTGGTATCAATAATATCTCTGCAAACAAAGACCAAGCCGCTCATCCAATATGATTTTGCTTAAACAAACACTATCTTGTATTGGAAGATGATGGAAGCTCTTCTCTTATCTTATCTATTGTAGGCATAACTGCATGTTAATAATATAGATATAGCCTATATTAAATTGCAGAATTTATAAATATATTAACAAAATCAATTATAATTAATACATTCATAAACAGTGTGATTATAGATTATTATTTTAAGAATATGAGACTCTGTTTTTGTATTTTTAAAAAATCAAAAATTTAACTTATTTAGTATTTCCATTTATTTTAATAAGAAATTGGTGCTTTTCAGGGGTGCTGAGTATGCTTATAGCATTTGCTTGTCTATTTAACTTGAGGATCTCCATGAGATTTCATCGAATTTTGACATGTAAAATAACTAAAGTCACCATTTTTGACATTTATTATCTGATATTTGTCATGTAAAGTCAAAAATTTGATATGTAATGTTACCAATGAGCAAATTTTATGTGAATTTGAGGTAGCATAACTTTAGGTATGCTCGATGTATGAGCAAAGGAATGACGTTTGACTCATGCGCGTAGCGTATTTTTTTTTCTATTTTATGATTTTTCGACCAGAACTTTAGCAAAAATATGCGAACGAACGCTATAATAGTGAGATGTATTTGTTATAATCATCAAAGAGATTCATAACAGAAACCCATTAATGATTTGTAATTGGTTCCTGTTTGTAATCATATCATGATTAAGTAATACCTTGCTAAGATCATGAAACAGATTGCACCACTAGAATCAGCACCCACAAAAAGCACGTAAATGTTTCATCAGATTCGTCCAGGAAGGGGTTTACTCGTTAAAAATTGCAAAACTCAAAAGAGTAAACGAGAAAAAAAAATGGAGCCTGATTTTTTCTTTTTTATGCCCAAAAACAGAGATAAAGGAAAAAATTGTCATTGAATTGCATGCAGCTATGCAGTTATATATCTCGAAGAGAAAAAGACACAACGATAAAAATCATATACGTTTAAAATTCAAAATTTTGATTTCATCTCTCATGGAAGCAGAGAATCAAACTGTTGTTGAAAGCGTTGAAAATCACCAAAACGACATTGTTGCTGATGAGAATGATTCAACAGTCGCTGATACCAACGATGTTGCAAATCTTCCGATTCCGATGGAGACTCCTTCAAAGATCCCGAGGAGACAGAAGGCTCCAGCCAATGCATTCGAGACACCAAACATCAAGACATCAGATAGAAGACTCTGTGATCTCTACATGTCAGTCAAGAAACCAAAAGAAGAAATTAATCAGACACCAGCCAAGAAAATATCAAAGAAGGAATTGGACGACTTCATTAGAAGGACTGAGCAGCAGGAGGAACTTCGTAAAAAGAAGCAAGACGAATTAAAACATCAAGAAGAAGTTAGAAACTCCCAAATAATGGGCGCTGCAAAGAAGATGAAGAAGTCAGAGATCGAGAACATCTCAAAGAGACTCTCAATAACACCAATGAGGCAGTCACAGAACGTCAAGAGGTCCTCTTTACCACCAGAGACACCAGCACCAAATACGCACGTTTTCGACCGTTTATACTTACTCTCCACATGCAAGAAGAGGATGGATGATGAAGAGATGGAAGCTGCACCAGCTCCTGTTTGCCCGATGTCTGTTATCAGCAACAAGTCATCGATCATTGCTAACAAGCATTCTATACAGAGAATTGCAGAAGAATTCGGAGATATGCAGTTCTGCTCACATGAACAGATTCTTGTTTTCCTCAGAAACCTCCATATTCTTGATGAAACATCTCCTGAAAATGAAGTCGCACTCTGTGAGAAGCAGATCTCAAAGTGCTTGTCGTCTAATGATACGTACAGCGCTTGCCAGCTCAAGGAAGCTTTAATCGATTGCTTTACTACACGCAATCCATCCAAATTCTCCAGACTTGTTTCTTCGAAGATGGCATTAGCACGTGCTAATGAGCGCGCTGTTGTCAAGGTTGAAGAGACAGAGGAAGATGCTGAATCGATTAAATGCGCTGCAAAGATGCAGAAGAAAACTTTAGAGCGCCTTCTTGCAACAAAGCCGCAGCTTGAAGATGAAGTCGAAGAAGAAAAGCCACAAGTTACAAAGATCCTTTCTGATGCTTCCAAGAGCATTCTCGCTAAGTCAGAGAGAACGAAATCAATGCTCCAGATGTCTCTCGAAGATCGCAACAGGATTCTTCTTCAGAAGCGTGATGAAATCGTAGATAAACTCAAACAGACAATAGAGAAGGAAGAACAGAGTGAATTCAAGCAGCCAACGAATCTCGGATTCCTTCCTGATTTCTATTATAAGCTTCCAGAAGAAAAGAAGCGAAGGACAAAGAAAGAGGATGAAACAAAGAATGATGAAAACTCTTTCAAGCCTAAACTCAATTCTTATGAAGAATTCCAGAAGAAGAAGACACGCTTTGAGCTTACACAGAAGCCAACTGGTTGGGAAGAGACAGTAGAGAGACTTAGACTTGCTAGAATCGAAAGAAATAGAATTCAGGAGTCCCTCGATATTAGAATCTCTCAGCCTATCAAAAAGCGTGTTTCTTTCGCCAACATGAAGAAGAAAGAGGCAAAGGTTGAGGCTTGCAAGGTTACTACAGAAACAGCTACTTTGAACGAAGCTGGAGAAGTTGATAGCATTCTTGGTATATAATTTCTTAGATTTTATTATTTCTTATTTTTTATTAAACTTTTATTATCATTTTTCGAATTTAGGTATAGATTTATACTGCTTATGAACAGTTCATGTAATTAAAAATTTGATTACAAATTATAATCAAACAAAATGTTCCGATACTTTATGGATGTATTGCTTATGAGCAGCGGATGATATGTAACCATATACATAGAAAAATTTATTAATAAAATTAATTACAAACAAAATTAAGTGAAAGTTAAGTTCACTTTGTTCTTCATCGCAAGTTGGGACCTTCTTATGATGTTTGGGCCCTGCAGAAGGCTCGCAGGGAAATGGCGAGCAAATTGTTGTTTTCGTTTTTCGTCCAATGACTGAGATTTGTCGGCGAGTTGAAGCACCCTTCCAATTGAAATCTTTTGCAAAGAGAATTCCGGCGTTACTTTGAATATTGGCTCTTTTTCGATTCCCATTGTAAGTCTAAAGATGTGTTTTGTGTTGTCTTTCTTCGGATTCATATCTTCAAGCATTCCGCGGATTTCGTCCATTCCGTTTTTTTCCGTTGGCGAAATCGGTTTGAAATTTTTTGGTCCATAAACTGAAGAAAGAGGCGTTGTATAGTCGGATTCATCATCACTAACAGGTGTTTTAGGTAGGTTGTTGGAGGTCATCGAGAGAAAATCAATTGGTTGCTTTAAAAACGATTCTTCTTGTTTTTGGATTGCGCGCTTCTTAACTTTCGGCTGAATGTTCACCGAGTTCTCCAAAGGAATCTCCTCACGCACAACTGCCTGTTTTCGCGCGTGAATGACTCTCATTTTTTGAGATAAAGGAAAATTAAGATTATATGTCACGTTTTATCACGTTATTTATCAAAAATAAAAATCAAATTTACATGACAGAAATACAATTTACGTGTCACAAAAATCTTAAAATCTTTGCATAATTTCATTATTTTCAACTCATAACTTAAATAATTAAGGTTTTCGAGCATTTATTGCTATTGGTTTCACACGCAATCATAGGTCTCTAAAAAGTTAAATTTGGAAATTGGTGAAATCAAATTTGAAACATTTCCTCAATACATTTGAATAGTGAGTCAATAGATTGGAATAGAGAGTCAGAAGTTAATTGAAACTATTTTGTTATAAGTGGTCAAAAACAAAAGAATAGTGAAAGAAATATGAAAGTTTCCAGCTGAATGTATTCAAGATTAAGTGGCAAGGACATTGATTTGCATTTGATTAAAATTTATACCAAAAATGCCAAGTATCAACGCTACAAAGAACCTGTTGGTGGATGGCAAAATGACAGCTTTTAACATATGCATATCCAGATCTTCATGATGCATTTTCTATTGCAGGTGAAACTCAACTATATATCCATTAAATTTATCATTTCCGGGTATTGATGAATGTGAAAATATTTATGAATATAAATACATCACTGAAAACAAAAACTTCACAAGAAAAACAATCAATTCAGGTATTATCTCAATATCTACAGCAAACATTCCATCTCCAACAACATTCATATATCCTGCATCGCAAATCACGATGTTAAACTGCTTCCAAAAGCTGGGACGATGTCGATACCGAATATAACTTTAATATTTCCAACACCAATTCTTAAAAGATCTTCGGGGCCTTGAATAATTATACCTTGTGATAGTGCTCGATAAGGTTCAATCCGACATCATTTGTAACTGAAACAGTCAGTGAAAGTGGAAGAGAAGCAATTGTTGAAGTTGAAACTTTCATAGAATATTATTCTTCTATTTTAGTGGAAGCATATAATGAAGAAATAGCTCTTTTGGATACAGGAGATGCCAATAAAGCAAAAAGGAACAATATATTATAAATTATTATAGGTTCTGTACGTGTAGCTGTTGTTTTTGTAATTATTATTGTTGCGACAATGAAAAAGAAAGAAGCACAGTCCGATAGCTCGATTAAGATGGCTCAAGAAACTGTCGATCCTGGAATGAGTACAAGTCAGACAGTGACAGTTGCTGGAGATGATGAAGATCCATTCAAGAATGACTTTCAAGACAAAGAAATAGAAGGATTCTTTGAAGTTGAAGTTAAAGACCTTGAATAACCATCCCTAATTCACCTCAAATCATAAACACCATTTTTTTAAATTAATCATTTCCAATTATTCACTGTTTTAGGATGAAATGATATTTTTATTGTCGTTAAATCAAGTTACATATTTAGATGAAAACTTTTATATGCATAGAATCATCAAATGCTATGAAGCATACCCTGATAATTTGAGACAGCAGTTCATAACTCTCTTCGAAATCAATGATCAAAAATGTTGCTTTTGCGCCCGTAGGTTTAATAAAAGTATCATTTCTAATGCTGATTCATTTATTTATGCGCTGTTATCATAAAATGGAATGAAAAATAATGTGTGAGCAAAGAGATGGTAATAAATGCGAGTTTGTTGGGCATTTAGAATTAGTCGATGATGTGTATTCGCATTTAATTTTTACATATGTTGAACAAATTGATGTATCTTTTAGGAGTTATCAAACTCTACAGCAAATAACAATTAACAGTGGAACAAAATACATTACTGTAAATGCTTTTTTTAATTGTACAAATCTTAGATCATTTTCATTTCCAGAAAGTTTGATATCAATTGGAGATTTTGCATTTTTTAGATGCAAAAGTATTACAGATGTTTCATTACCTCTCTCGTTACAAGATGTTGGTGATTGCGCCTTTTCAGAATGTATTAATTTAATAAGACTTACAATCATGAATTTTGGAACAAATTTTCATAACAGTGCATTTGATTCATGCAGATCACTGAATACCGTAAATTTGCCACAAGGAACCACATCGTTGATAAGCGAAACAATACTTCTTGGAATCAGAAATTTCAAATCATTCAGCAATGGATTATTCATTGGTTGCCCAAATTTAATTGAAATTGCATTATCGAATAATTTGGAAGTTATTGGCGATTTTGTATTTGCCAATTGCGCAAATCTAGAGATTATTAATATTCCAAACTCAGTAAAATCAATTGGAAATCAAGTCTTTTTTGAATGCTCTAAGTTAAAAGAAATACAAATACCTGATAAGATTGCAGCGTTAAATACATCAATTTTTGAAAGTTGCTTTAGTCTCCAAACTAATAGTATTCCCAATAGTATCACTGTAATTGATAAGAATGCATTTTCGTGTTGTTATAGTCTACAAACAATACAACTACCGCAATATCTCGAAACAATTTTAAACAGTTCTTTCTTTGGTTGCTCAAATTTAACTTCAATAGAATTTCCCATCGGCTTGTCAACAATCTCTAGTAAGTCATTCGTAAACTGTTCTTCTTTAGTAGACTTAATTATCAACAAAGATATTGAGTTTCAATTAGATTGCTTTGAATATATTGCAAAACAAGTTAAAGTCAAGTATTTAGGAATGGAAGACTCGAAATATCAACAAAATGCAGACGTTATTAACCAAATTGCATCTGTTGTTTTAGTTGATTGTCAATATAAAGATATTACATTCTGTAGCCAGCAAATCCAAATATTAAACTGCCGTCAACCTAAAACGAATTATTTGAAGCTGGTTTCGGTTCTTCAAGGAATATATAGTAATGTGTTTTCTTTATTAGTATCAAGACTTTGATTATGATTCATCAATCAATACTAATTTATATTTAAAAAATAGTTCAAATAGATTTTCACAATAAAGTTTTCATATCTATTTGGATACGAAGTTAAATGATAGCTCTTGAATCATTGATATAACATTCAATGAGGCATCTCAATACTATACCGTCACTTACTTTTCGGCCATGAGTATTCAATTGATAGCTTAGAATATATCAACGTTTGAAACAGCCAATGCTTGAAATCATATTCTATATACTTTCCTATTAAATAACTTTAAATAACAAAATATCTTCCAAATAGCATACAGAGAGACCATAAAACACGAGATATTCCCAAATTTACATGACAAAATTTTGCGTGTCAAAAATAAGGTTTTGTGTCGTTTTGCCAAAAAAGATTTTACAAAAACGTGACAGAATGAAGCACTCATTTGGAGAATTATATGGTGTTCCTCTTGAAAACACGGAGATCACCATATACAATCTCAACATAGACACTTCAGTGAACCAGAAAATCGTTCTCTTTTCCGACTGTCACATTCAAAAAAAGATAGATTTATTCAAACAGGAGTTCAATAGTCTTATTGAAAAGGAAAATCCAACGCAGCTGTTCATTTTAGGCGATTTAGTGAACGGCTGTCTGAACGAAGGTCCTGCAATCTTTGAAGATTTATTAAGCGAATTTCAAAAATGTCCTATTCCTATATACATCATTGGTGGAAATCACGACAGAGCGTATTTAGACTTCGTGAAGCCAGTTTCTGGCGTTACCATCGTTAAAGACATCGTAATGCTTTTAGAAATACCGCAAGAAGATGTATCACACCCGCTTAGGATATACTTTGGCCATGACCTTTTGAATAACTATAGAGTACGCGATAAACACGCTTTGAGTTTCTTTGAGTGGATTAAGAACGGCGTGAAAAAGATTCAGAACGAAGATTGGTTGATTTGTGGGCATGCACACACTAGCTTGCTATCCAGAGATGTGCGATGCGCTTGTATCGGTCAATATTCGCCGGAAAATAATTCTTGTTGTTATTCTATTCTAGAAATTGTTGACAGAAAGGTCAAATTAACAGAAAAAGTTATTGTTAAATGATTTTCATGATTATTATTTGTTGAATTTAAAATTTATGTTATACATGAAATTTATCGATATTTTGAACCTGTGGTATAATGATATTTGTAGCATTGAGTAGTGTAATTGAATAATTGACATATTTTATAGAGATTTAAAAAAAATCAACATATTTTTGGTTTTGTTCGTTGAATAACTAAATATTTGTTTTGCAACTATACAGTATATGTAAAAAAATAACATCAGATAGTGAATATTTACTAAATGAATTAGAGAAGGTGAAAAAGAAACGCAAATGGTTTCAAATCATTAAGATAAAAAACTGCAATACGAATGATGATATCATGTCATATTGAAATAAAAATAGAGCACGAAGCTAAAAAAAAAATTATATTTGGTTTTCAAAAGACCAACTTAGGTAAAGGAGGTCTAACCACGTTGCCATATTTGAGTTCTGGTGAAGATTCAATTGGCTGAGAAACGTTTTCTGTGATAAAGAATTTGATTGGGATTGTAGTGATTTTTTGAGAGTTGAACATTGGTAATTGTAATATCTGTGATGCAGTTAAACGTTCAGAAGGATCGAAAACGAATATCTGCTTCAAAAGATCTTTAAATTCATAATATTCGTTTGAAAATTCACTGTCCATTATTTCATCTAAGCGTGATTTATAATTTGGTAAATCATCTAACATGGCTTTGTTTGGATAATTAAATTCAATATTTTTTGGCTTGCCGATAATAGATAGTATCTTATCAAGCTGTGAAGAGGGTGAAAAGTCTGTTGGTTTAAATAAATTCTTCCCTGTAATGAGTTCATATATAACACATCCAACTGACCATATATCAGAAGGAAATGAATAATGAGAGTCACCTAAGATGATCTCAGGTGGTCTATAAGAAGGTGTAATTGCGTTCGTTGATTTTGGTAGAATTGGGTCTCCTTTGTTTGCATATCCAAAATCTCCAAGTTTAAGAACCCCATCTCGAGTAATCATGATGTTTTCTGGCTTTATGTCTCTGTGAAGAACATTGTGTTTGTGGCATATTTCAATTGCTTTGATTAATTGAAATGCTAGCGATTTTATTAGGTCGTGACTTGGCTTTTCAGAAGCGTTATTGTATATGATTGAGAACAGGTCATAATCGTAGAAGTCGAAAATTAAATAAGTTGAAGAATCTCGCTTGCAAACAAATTTGCCGTGCAATTTTGCGATATTTTCATGCTTTAACACGCAGTGTGCGGCAACCTCAAAGTCGGGAACTTCTTTGTTCTTGGCTTTAGCCTTTAGTTTCTTCAAGGCGAAAATCTTTCCTGATTTCTTCTCAATGACTTTGTAGACGGTACTGTAGGAGCCCTTTCCAACCTTATCGATAAAATTAAAATATTGGTCGATAAAAGGCCCCGTGGAAGCCATTCGTTGTTAAAAAGTTTTTTTTCCTTGATGAATTTGGCACTTTTTTGTACTAACTCTTTGACCAAATATAACAATTGGATTTCACACTGTTTTTAACATCTATTCAACCCAATGAAGCTAATGGTATCGATTTTGTAGCTTTTTAACAAACTTTAGAGATATCTCCTATTCCTTACAATATTTCAGCCATATGTATTAACATAAAGTGAAGCAATACTTGCGCATATCTTACACCTCAAAGCAATTTCTAGAATTTCAAAAATATTATTCACATAGAATATATTTCATTGTTAAGGTCTATAAATGAAATAATAGATGATGTATATGTGCTGATATTCAAATAATAATATACTAAATAAAAACAAGATAATAATCTTTATGAATTGAAAACTCTATGTAATAGTATTTATTTTGAAAGGCACCAATTTCCTGGTGAAGCTTCTTTCCATTCTTCAACAGTTTCACCACCAATTAACAAAGATGTGCCTAATGGACTCCATTGAATTGCTTTTACCGATTTAACATTATGAGGAATAGGAGTCATCAAACGCTCGCTGAAAACGCCATCAACCATTGAAATGATGACAACTTTTCCATTTTCAAATGCAATTGCAGAAACTTCTGTATCTATTGGTGATGGTTCGATAATTAAAGCTTTGTCTTTAAGTTCGAAAGGTTCTGAATTAGAATTTTGATCGATATTGAATTTCCAGATCATTCCTCCACAAACTGTGTAAATTGTATTGTTGAGACCGAAATTTAAGTATGTGAATTTGCTTGGATGTGCGAATTTCTTTATTGGAAGCAATTTTGGTGTGTCTTCTAAAAGTAAGCTAAATATAACTATTTCACCATTTGAAATGCATGATACACGAAGTTCTGGCGGATATGGTGATACTCTTAAGCATTTTGAAAATTGATTGAAATCTTCCAATTTATAAATCTTCCAATCCATGTCCTTTTGACGATAAATTGATAACTGCCCAGTCTTCTCAGCAACAATGAAAGCTAAACCAAGAGAAGATGGCAAAAATTGAAGATCTTCAGCATCAATTATAAAAGATTTGAGAACAATTAGTTCATTTTTCATTATAGAATATACATTGACGCATTTATCATCTGTCAATCCGATTGCAAAACGACACGATGGATCTGTTCTACAAAGAATAGTTGACATTTATAAAAAATGACATATAAACTATAGAAATTTGCTTTTTGACACCCAAAACTAATTTATCTTATAAATTTTGGCATGTAAAGTTCATTACGACATGTAAAGTTAAAAGTGTCACTTAAAATATGTGTCATGTAAATAAAACTATGGCATGTAATTTAGATTATGACATGTAAAGTATTAGATTTTGCAAAAATCATGTTTACATGCTTACAAAATCATTATTATTTTTATTAATTCGAAGTTATTGACTCATGCGGTGTCGTTTAGGTGAGTTTGAGTTCAAATCACACTACTTTACACCCCGCTGCAAGTCATATGATGCGTACATTGCTATATCAAAAGTTAACGGCGGAGATTATTTAATGACAAAGTATAATTTAGCGTATTTAAATGCTCCAAAGCAAATTGTCGCCGACAGAATCATTTTCCTAATGGATAACTACAAAATGTTCAGGTGTGAGGCCGTTTTCTTCCAAACGCCGATCCCATCAACTTCGATTATTGTTCCTGAGAATATTGGAACAAAATTACTATATTTCTACGTTGCAGAACCACTTCCCATTGTCACTTTAAGTGATTTCGTGCTTGAAAATGGAATAGATCAACAGTTTATGAAAGATTATTTTCCAAATCTGCTAAATACGTTATCATCACTTCACTCAGTCAAATTCCCGTATCTAGCGTTGTCTCCTCTCACTGTTGCCATTGACGAAAAGCTTTGGCTTCGTCCACCGCCATTAAATCCATATGCATCGCCAAAATCATTAATGCCGCCTTCACCACACCTCAAAAACTCGAAATACATCGGATTCGATGACCTGCGTCTATACAGAGCTCCAGAATGGAAGTCAGTGCCTTCTTTCTGGCAATCAGATTGCTGGTCACTTGGATGCATGCTTGCTGAATATCTGATATACGGACACCCGATTTTCATGTCTTCGTCGGACACTGACCAGATGCTCATCACTCAGACGATACTAGGACCTGCTTCATCAAAGCTGAATTGGCCTATCACAAAGGAAGCAAATATTGCGGATTTGCCTCCGATTTTGATCCGTTTGCTTGATTATGAACCACGCGTTCGTCCTCCAATGTGTTTGCATATAGCTATACAGATCATGATGCTTATCAATGGTGAAGAAAATGAAAAGAGCAACGAATACAGTGAGCACGAATTCCAAACATATTCATACAGCTATTCATACTCTGACACACCAGAGAAGGAACCGAAACAGAAGAAACAAGCAATACAACAATTCGTTAAAGCGCCCCCTGTTTTCGAGAAACCTCATAAAGCTACAGTTGTCCTTGATGACAAAGGTATTGGTTCATCAGTTATTGTATCTGCTCCTCAAGATATTGATTTTCATGATTCGCCAAATTGGGAAATTGATATCCCAGAAATAACTCCTGCAAAGAAATCATTCGTCAACGCTCCTGTTTTCGAAATACCTCCCATTCAAAAGAAATCACCAGAACCAGCTGAAAAGAAATCATCACCAGCCTCAGAAAAGTCAAAGAAATCATCGCCAAAACAAGAACTGCAGAAAGCTTCGCCAATCCGAGAAAAGAAATCATCACCTATTCCTGAGAAATCTTCATCACCAAAAGGAAGTCCATCGTCTGTCAAAGAGCCAACAGAAAACAAAGTTAGACCAAAGAAAGTCAAGTTAAGTAAACCAATTGAAGAGGAGGAAGATGAAGAGCCAAAGCTTCCTGTTTCAACAACAAACATTTCAACAATGAAGCTTCCATACGAATCTCCAATCTCATCAGGAATTCCATACAGCTATGTATACAGTTCCAGCTACACACCACCTGTCAAAGGAAAATCTTCTGCTTATTCATCTCCTCAACCGCAGCAGCCCCAAACAGATGAAGCAAGCTATGCTTACACATCGCCGAAAGTCAGCGATAAATATTCATCTTATAACACAGGCGATGAAAAGCAGCCATCATCTCCTAAGCAGTCCTCTTCACCAAGAACATACTCATATGCAAGATACGACTCTTATCCTAAGTCCGACTCTATTCCCCAAAAATCGGATTATTCAGAGAAACCTAACCAATATTCTGAAGTCGTTTATTCAGAGAAAGTTTACTCTTCATACTCTCCTCCAGAACAGCCAGTTCCGAAGAAACAGAAGCCGCCGCCAGTCGATACAACATCCGATGATCAGACTAAGTCGATAGATAGGAAACATTTCACTTCTCCAGAAGTTTCTAAATCGCAATCTGAAAAATACAGCTCTTACAAGTATTCCTCTGATAGACTTGCAACAGAACCACGTAGATCATCATTCAAAGCGAAGAAGGAAGAACAGTATTCATCGTCGTATTCCGACGACGAAAAGATCAAACAAATTAAGACATTCTCCGAAAACAAGCCATCTTCATCTGAGCCAAAGACTTCATCATCATATCAATATACTACTTCATACATGAGCGAAAAAGATCTTATTGAGCCAATAGTCGGATCATTTTCACATCATGCCACACATGGACACTCTAGAAGAAGCTATTCCAGCGGTGACACATATAGCGATAACCAGAGAGTTTTCAGCGATAACACTCTCTCATACAGCAACAGCAATGCAATGATGGAACTTGAGCGCAGAGTTCGCGAAATAGAAAACTCTTTCAATAGATCACAGAAAGAAATCAGAAGACTTGCTGCAACTGTTTCTAGTGCGCAATATAGCGATGACTCATTCCTCGATGTCCAGATGCAGATCAGAAGACTTCAAGGCCAACTTAGAGACATAGATAATGAATTCCTTGGAGGATGTATCGGATGCGATGCTGGAAATGCCGTTAGAAGAGGAATGTCAAAAATCGAAGCAGATTTAAGAGATATTAGAAGTTCACTTTCAAGTTCCCAATATTCATGAATAAAAATTTATTTGTTTTTTTCCAATCCAATCAAAGCATATTTACTGTTTCATTATCAATCAAATGCAGCAAATAATTATGTAAAATCAATATATGGTTAATATTAATTAATATTTCGTATGAATATGATATCTATCATTATATGTTAGGAACTTACACATAGAAATGAAAGATATGCTTAATTGGATTCCTCTTCATATGGAACATCTTAGGACATCTATTATAAGAATTTAAACAAAGTAATAAATCGAATATATCTCATTAGAAATTGCATTTAACAATGATGTATATTATCACAATATGTCGTATGAAACAACAATGTACCATAATTCTGCTGAATTAAACGATTCCTACTCAAAATATCAATGTTTTTAAATTATTGTGTCAAAAAAAGTATTTACAAAACAAAAATGCATTTACATGGCAAAAAATCAAATGACAACCAGGGAATCATATGGCATTTCTAAGGTATTAATTGACCGTCTGCTTCCCTTGTTGGCCGTGAATCCTGCAGAGGCAATGAGTTACTTTGCAATCGATGCAAAACTACTGTTTTCTCAATCAGTTGACAGCGAAATAAATCCTATTATAGGAAAACACAACATTTACGAATTCATTCAGACATTTCCATTATTCAGAACAGAAGTAACGTCATATGACACTCATTCTATCACTGGAACACCACCAATCACAGTCACTGTTATCACAGGATTGTTATATTTCGGTCCTACAACGTCTGTTAAGATGCACTTAACATTTCACGTCGAAGAACGCGATGGTGGTCGTTCAGCACTCATTCGCGTAATGACATTCAAATTATTTGAAGATTAAGACAAATTTAAATCTTGTTTATACTTGTTGTGAATATTAAATATTATAATTAAGACAAATAATATAATTTATTATAGAATATACATATATATTACTTAACGAGAATCCGCGATAACATCACTTTCCTTCGGACAGCATTTGTGAATCCTTCATTATAAGTATACTTAACATCGCCATTATTTCTTTGTGTTTGCGTTTCTTGAGTCTGAGTAAGATCCATTTCTTCGCCCCAAAAGTTCCTGATTGGATCCTTCTTCTGGACTTTTCCGAGTCTGTCTTGAATTCTGTTGCCTGTCAACGTCATTTCCTTCAACAAAGAGCCTTCTCTCTCTAGCTCGTTCTGAATGCATTCTCTGAATTTATTGAGGATTGTAATAGAGAACTGCCCTAAGCCAAGCAGTAAATCTATATCAGGGACTGAATGATATTGTCCGAAGTTTCCTTTCTTGTATGAAAGCTTGATCGCCTTGTGGAAGTTTGCAATTCTGCTCCTCAACAATTCTCCCTGACGACTGATGATGAAGTTGATTGTGTCAGGTGGTGGGCAGAGATAGCTTCTAACGAGATCTGCATTTAGCCTGAATCCTGGGTTCTTCAGCAAAGCAGAATGTGTCTGTTTCATTGATCCTTCGTACGCGAGTGAATTCGATGGGAAAGCAATATTTCTTCCGACATTTGCAACACCGCATAATTTTGAGCAACTCGCTAAACCAACATCGCTGGCTTCGCTGTCGCCAACAATATCAACATAGCACAAGTTATCAAGCATCTCCATTAATCTGGATTTCGTTGGATCTGCGTTCTTGAAGTTTTCTATGTTCTCGAGAATTCCTGTTGCAACGAGTTTATTATTTCCGAATATTTCGACTTGATCTAAGCATTCCTTGAAAGATTTCGTTGCTGTGAATAAAGTTGTCCAAACATCGAAAGGAGAAAGAGATGAGTTCTTGAGGCCAACAGGAATAAGACGTACTGTGTCTGCAGTAATTGGTTGTTTCGTTTTAAGGAAGCTAAGTGTGTTTAGTGCTGTTCTCATATCATATTGTGCAGTTTCTGCAATTTCGTTTATTGCTGATGACGAAATGTCAATTTCCTCACGTTTGCATATATACCTGATCCTATCTTTGAAGATTGTTGGATTCGGTGGCGGTAATTTGATAAATGTGGCAATAGATCTGATATTTTTGAGTGCTTGAGCATAGCCATCGTTGACAATGATGACAACTGGACGACTGGTATTGCCTGTGATCGCTTTTAACACGGAATCATTGATAGTTCCAATTCCATCGAGTTCTTCAAAGACAAGCAATGGTTTTGTTTTGGCACCGAAAACGGGCTGGAACTCGAGTTGGTTTTGAAGCAAAATTTGGTTCCTATCGACAGAAACATCATCTGAAGCGTTCATTTCAACTGTGTGGAAGCCGCAGTGCTTTGCAACTATACGAACAAGTGTCGTTTTGCCGCATCCTGGTGGTCCAGCGAGCAACAAAATATGGGAATGCTGAACAACTGGTTGTTCAAATTTCATATTTTTCTGTAAATCTGCTAATTTCTTGACTTTTTTAACTTTATTTTGTTCTCTGTGAGAATTCTGGAAGTGTCGCATCCAATCGAGAACGAGTCTGTTGCTCTTTTCGTCAGAAAGAAGATCTGTGTACATTTTCGGTGTATATTCGTTGATTAGATTGGTTTCTGGTATATGGAGCTCTTCCAGTGGCATGAATGTAGGTAATTCTGGAATTTTCATGTCTATTTTTTCGAATCTTTCGATATATTTTGGAAAACATTCGTATTTTGGTATAGAAATGCGCTCACCGCTGAACGTTGTGATGGGGACAGCCCTGACACTGTAAGAATTCGAAACTTCTGTTTTTTCGATGGTATCCTCAAATGGATCTTTATCCATCGGTTTAAAATATTAAAAAATTGAGAAAATTTTTGTGCATATTTGGTATCTCCAGAATCACAAATTCACTTTTTGTAATATAATTACTATCTGCATTTTTAATATTTTTTCATTTGATATGAATTATCATTTTTATTCCAAAATACTTATTGGAATAAACTATATTGGACTGCTCAATCATTAACATAATAATTATTAATGATATAATGAAAGTAACAAATTCTCAAAATATTTTTTTTCATATTTGATATATAACAGTTTGAATCCTCTATTCCATTGTCCTGTAGTGCCTTGTTTCATCTGATGCGAAAATATAATAAAAATAAGTGTAAAATTGAATAAACTATAGTCTTGATGCTATGAAACAATCAAACTCAAGTTTCTGAATTGCAAATCAAATTTGATATGAAAAAATAAAAACATATTAAAGCAAAATAAAGCATTAACGAAAAAATCTCATTCTTGACAAAAGTGACATATTTTGAAAAGTTTACAAAAAGTAACTTTTGTCGAATATTTCAAATTTTTACAACAGCAGAGTTGTTTATAAATGAATAAAATAAATTTTCGAAAATTTGATTTAAATCGAGATTTGTTGTTATTACATTAGTTATATTCAGATATTTCACAGCAGCAAAATTGTTTTTTGATTCATGATATAAATTACAACCAAAATAATATTAAAAAGAATGCTTTGCTGAAAGAAGTGCAAGATCGTTGAAAGCCGGCAATGCTTGTTGGTCGTTTGGGTTTGTGAGGATATTCAACATTATAAATTTCCTTCACGATTGAGATCGTGATGTTGAACAAAATCAACAATGAGAACAAAATCCAAAATGTTGCTGTGAAAAAACCGAAGTAGTAATTGATATCATTCTGAAGAAGCATTGTGTCATAGAAGCCTTTCAATGAGTCACCGTGCATTGTGCAGAAAAGGAAAGCGGCGCTATGCATCGCTGCTGCAAAGTTCTCTGACAAGTGTCCATATGAACACTGTGAGGCAACCGAATAAGAACTGAACAATTTTAATCGCTGATTTATAGAACACCATGATGATTAAAGTTGTTGATGGTTTCAACTTCAAATATCTCACAAGAAGCATCGAATGCATGAAAGATGAAATAGCCATCAAGTGAACGATTGGAGGAATATTTTCTTCAATATCCTGACCGACGAAGATGTACATGATGCACATAGATATCGAAACCAAGTGCGTGATGACCGCGAATATGTCCCACTTGTCGAATTTCTTCTAGAAAACATCCATCTGGTGCTCTCTAGAATCTGTGGTCTTGGCGTGACAATAAATGCAAAGAAAATGGACTACAAAATGGATGCAATCGCAGAGTTAAAACAAGTGAAAAATTAATTAGGGATTCATAACTTCCATATGCTTCATCATGAATTAAATTAATGTCCTCAATTATATTCATATGCATCATAAAATAGCTCCGAGGCATCAAATATCGCTGTACAAAATGATATATAAGCTGCCTTGATTTAGGATAAACGTTTAAAAACTCTGATTGCACCAATGAAGAGTTATTGGTTAAGAATATATATATTCTTTGTTTAACATTCTAATCATGAAAGTGCAACCTATGAAGATGAAATTAATTTTTCCCATACTATTAAATCGAAATTGTGTGAATTGTTGTTGATTTGCCAATTAATTCGCCTTGTTATCGAACCTGCAAGAGTAATAACATGATTTTTGGGGTTCAAACACCATTTGGCTGTATTGCTCCCGTAATGATGCTTAAAGAAAGTTTCCTAGGTTTAGCTCTGCATTTTATCATCAATAAAGATATGGAAAAATATCTGTAGTGATAGATTAATTAAAAAAATATTTATCAAACTCAAAAAGTCATTTATAATCAATCACGTGCTCCCTTTGACTTATTTTCAACGGCAATTGATAACGGAGTTGATTATCATAGTGATGATAAAACATGAATGATTGATGTCATATTATAGTGATGATAAAATATGAATGATTGATTGTATATCATCAAAATTAAAAAAAAAAGAAATCAAAATTACCGTCACTATACAATGAATAATCAACGCATGTACTGACACATACTTTGCTGCTTTGCAAAGTATATTATTGTCGATTTTGCAAAGAGTCATCTGCCTTTCTAGAAAAGCGAGAAGTTTACATGTCAAAAATATCGTGTAAACAGCAAAAAATTGACATGTAAAATTATTTATTCCAATTTATAAGAAAGTTTAATTTCTTTATTTTTTCCTTCAGCATTTCTACTACCTCATCTTGATTACTGAAGATTCTTTGCTGAGAATGGAAGTAATTGATTGAGTGGCTATATTATCTGTTGATTGTAGAGGTCATGGATTTATTAATGCTTGATCTCTCCTGGTTTTTAAAAGTTGTTCGTTGACTACATTAAGTATGGCCAATCTGACACTTTACAAATGTCAGTTTTTCTAGAAAGGTGGAGGACGCCTTTGCAAACATTAGTCATCTCTCTTAATTTAAAAAAATGTTCACTACAAGAATTTAACCGGACGGTGCTTATAGCATGTTGATTTTGACGAATATAGACTATTCTTTGGTGTTTTTACTTAATAAAAAATTAAAATATTATTATAATAATCAATATATGATTTATACTTAAAGAATATAACTAATAGTACGCAGTTAAGATAAGTAGATGAATAACGCTGTATAGAAAGATTTATATTGGCTGAAATTATATTTGAAATTTAAATATTAACTCATATATAGATCATTAAATATAACTCACAATATGAATGAGTTTTACCGTTTGCAAGCATATGGAATTCGATGATATCATATCAGATATTTGAGGTACTCAGAATGCATTATACATCATATATTCATGTGGGGAGGACCCCCACAAGAAAAAAGTTCTATCCATTTTTAACAATTCTAAAATTTTGTCGGTGAAGACTTCAAAATAGTGCTCCCCAAGGTTGGGGCGTGGGATTTGAAACTGGAATAAAAACTAGCTTCTAACGTAGGGAGGGATGCATTATTTCCTCCCCCCCCCCCCCCACAAGGTTTTAATTAGAAAAAGCTTTTTTTTTTGTGTATACTCTCCATTAGTTGGTCACTTGTTTTGCTTTTGATGATTATTCTTATGTTTATTTTCAATTTTGCTTACATGACAAAATATTTTACATGTCAAAAATCTTATTTATTTTTTCAGTTCCCATGGATTCTTTATTTGAACTCTGAGCCACGTCAAGCAGTTATATTGATACAAAAAGGTATCACTAGATAATACACTTCATATATAATATATCTATGCATAATAAATCTTCTAAAAACTCTCTAATTTCTATATTTTCATCATATTTATAATATAAAAATAAAAAAATACTGAGATCCGTTGATAATATTTTTTTAGTGATGTATAGAGCGCCTTTAGAAGTCTCAAAAATATGCATCAAAAAAGCGCGAGACAGAGCGTACCAGAAGCACCTCGACGCCCTGAAGAACGTTAAATCGACAATTGACACGAAACAACCTCAAATGCCGAATAATGTTGGAAAAAACTTCAAACGCTACGAAATCGAGAAGCAGAGGAACTTAGCAATCCAAAACCAAAACGTGAGGCTCGTACACAGGCTCGATAAGATTTTGAGAGAAGAACATTTCGCTTCTCAGCCTCCTGGAAGGCCGCACACGCTTCAGGGACGCTACCAGAAGGAGCAGATGCTGCGTATCACTGAGGAAAACGCGAAAATCGTTAAAGCAATTCAACAATCACGTCCATTACTCAATAGAAACGACTGGTACATGCACAGGATCGACCACGAGTATCAGCACCACAAGAACGCCGAATACAAACAGACACTTCCTATGAGTGAAATTATTCATATTGATGAAATGGAGCAATCAGCACGTCGCCAGTCATATAGGAAGGATGATGAGTTCCAGAACATATATCCTCCGAAACCGCCGTCAACAGCACGCACAGATTACAGGCCAAATCGCTCTTCGAAGTTGAATAGCGAAGAATCGTTCCAAGTCCACGAACCGCCTCCAAGACCATCAACAGAGGATTGCAGATATAATGTTGATGAAGGAGAGAACGAGAAGTCATTCAATGGCGATATTTCTGTTCAGGATGAGATCGAAATCAAAGATAATGAAGAACAGAATCAAGATTTGTCACTGAGGAATGAAATTCAAGACGATCTAGATCACGTTCAAGATAATATTGATGGTGATGATAACAAGAAATCTGCACAGCCTGATTTATCACTTTCTCTCAAGCAGGAAGTCACTGAGCACTTGGATGATGAAAAACTCGAAGCAAACGGAACACAAGACACTAAAGAAGCTCCAGCTTTGGCATTATCAATCAAGCCACACATCAATGAAGAAAAACTTGAAGCTGATGGCGATGTTGACTCAAAGGATACTTCTCTTTCAATTAAGCCTCATGTTGATGATGAAAAACTCGAAGCAAACGGTGTCGATGATACTCCAGAAGCTGACGAAAAGAAGTCAGAATTGCAACTTGGAGAGAACGCAAATCCACTTTCCTAAGCAATTGGTGGAATGCTTGAAGGCACTGATAAAACAGAAGAAAACAACGCTCCTTCTAACGCTCTCGCTGACGTAATGTTGAACTAACGTTCTTTTATATTTCAATAATTTTTGTTATTAAAATTTTCAATTTTGTTCTCATATTTTTATAAATTTATCAAAAATGGACTTAAGGCTTAGAACTTTAATATTTTCCGAAGTAATTAATACACATAACATATTTGTGCTTTATTTTGATTGAAATATAAATAATCGGAATGTTGAAATGTCACTTTTCATAATTCTTCATGGATTATGATTCTGCTCAGAGACGAATTAGAGACGGTTTATCGTCATCAATCAACAACGCAAACGGTGCTCTAGCGACTGGACTCGAAGCTTTGAACAGATTGAAGCTTCAAGGCAATCATTTGAGAAATGCAAACGATAATCTTAATCCTCTCGCGACATCTGGTGATATTTCTATGTCACTGACGAAGGGTATTCTTAAAAATTTGGGTGATGCAAGAATTATGTTTATTATTTGTGCAATCGTTTTCGTTGTTTTACTTTATCTTGTTATTCGTTGGAAACACTCATAAGTCAACTAGCTACACCGCTTTTGTAGATTTGTAATCAATTATATCAAAATTTTATTATTATCAAATTAATTTATCTTGTTTTATTGTTAGATACACTTAAATACATGCTATACTACATCTGCATAATATATTTCACCCAAATAAATTTCACAATTAAAATTATAAAAAAATGAAAAGCATTCGCAATGACATTTTTAATTAAATATGAATATATAAAAACAATTTGATTTCACTTACAAACAAGATTGTGAATCCAGTTATTGACGGCAGTCTTTGTGGACTCTGTTGAAATCTTAATCAACTCCTTGAATATATCTGCAGCTTCTCTTTCATTTGCATCCAAGTGAAGCATGTCTTTCATGTATTGGAGATCTGATGGTTTCTGGAGCTCTGGGATTCCTGTTCCTAACATAAGGAGCATTAGAGACATGAATAAGTTGGCTTTCTCGCGGATAACGTTATAAGCTTTGATTGATGTTGCCTCGAAATCTTTGTAATACTTTCCATTAGATCCATCAAGGACAACAACGCATGCTGGAAGGAAGTGGAATGGCGCATTTTCTCTCTTGTAGCCGAGCTTCTTCTTGAAGTTGCCCAAGAAGTGGCCGAAATCGATATGGAAGAAGTGTCCATCTGTTTGGAGCATGATATTGCCTGGATGTCTGTCTGCAATACCTAATATACATGTTGCAACAGCGTATCCAGCACTTGAAAGCATGAAGTTCTCCTTGGCTATATTGAGAAGCTGATCATTGGTATTGTGGAGCTTGATGAAGTCGATGAATGTGCTTTCATCAAAGGAGCCCATCTTACCTCTCTCCTGTTGCAACTTCTGCTCTGTTACGGAGTTTGGAACAACTTCGATGAATCCCTGATTGAGGCCTGTTGGAAGAACACCGTAGTTGTTCATTCTCAAGTCCAAGTTGTTCTGGCGCCATATGTGGTCCATAACTTTCATCAATTGAAGAGTTAAGTGATCCTGCCTCAAGTCATCGCCAACTTTGAACATTGTCCTGATTGGCTCTGTTGCAAATGGTGCTGCATTGTGGAACGTGAGCCAGAATGGCTTCTTCTTGGAGTTCATGACTTTGCATTCTTCAATGATGAAGCGATCGACGACAAGTCTTGGATCCACAGGAAGGTGGAACTCTGGAGGGATAACAACATCAGCGAGTTTCAGCTTGAGTGTGACTGTCGCTTCTGCGTATGTCAACTTGCAGAGTTCGTGGTTCAATTCGACAAGTTTCTTGGTGAACTTGAAGCCAGTAATGAGTTCATCTCTGTAGTGACCAATGCCGTAAATGAAGTTAACGACAACAGCAGAGAATCTTTCTCTAATAGCAGAAATGTGTGCTTCAGACATCAGCAGCCAGAACAAGTGGTGGCCAACGAACTTTGGTTCATCCAAACCTCTCCTGATAAGGAATCTAACGAGAGGAGAATCTTCATAGACTTCGTACTTCAACGATTGAACGAGCTGCAATATATACAGCAGCAATTCACTATCAGATAACTGATCAAGCAAACCGACAGCATACTTTCTTACTGTTGAATCCGCATACTTTGCATCCAGGAGAGTTAATGCTCCTGTTGCATCAAGAGGCTTCCACTTCTCCAAGATATACGGAATTTCATTGATCTGTGATGTGTTCGCGTAATCAACAGATTGCAAAACAAGTGGAAGCATCTTTGGATTGTCAACGAATCTCGAGCGATTGAGCCACAGCAATTTCTTATCATCAGCGCTCAATTCTGTCAATGCGTCGGAATTCTGGAGTTCGTTGAGTTTCCTCTGATCTTCGTGCCTCAAGAGATGCGGTGCCTTCTGGTTGAGAGATGGCTGCTGCGGGAATATGAACATAATTGGATTGCGGAATCTTGTGAATCTGAAGTGAATGACGACAGAGTAGCTCTCTGATGATTGACGTGTTGGAAGCAGGAAATCTTTAGCCCTTCCACGCCACATTTTGTACACGATTGGCGTGGATCTGATCCATCCATCGTGTGAGAATATTGTGTAGTTCATTGATGCAATGTTGTGCTCCGGTTTGTCTGGTTTTGCATCTGGATCTTCAACTGTGATTGAAAGAAGCGCTGCGTGAGGAATAGAGTTGATATTTATTGGGAACTCCACGTATCTGTTGATGAGTTGTGATTTGTAACCAGCAGGTTGAATAAATGTTATTGGTGTAACAAGATCGACTTTGCCATGAATGATTGAAAGCGAAACTTGTATTCGTTGCGCTCCTGGAAGATTGTAAAGACTGCTGAGGAAAATTCCGAATTTAGCGTATGAAAGAATGTGTGGAGTGCATGGCATATATCCAAATGTGCGCTGCGGAAACCCTACGACGGCAAAATCTGTATTGAACTCGCTCTTGCTTGGTTCTTCAAGTGGTTGGTGGCTGAGCTCATTTTGATAAATGGAGGCAATAAGTTGATCTCTGTTGTAAAGAATAACGTTCATAACTGGCTGTCCTGAGAGAAGAAACTGCCTCACGCTCATGAAGTGTTCTAAAGGTATTGTGCCAGCAATAATTTCATCTGTGCCTTGTAAAACGAAAGCAAAGTTTGAAGGATCTTGTTCAATCGGAATCTTGAGATGGAACATCATTTTATGGAGCAGGATCTTAATCGCTTCATCTGCAGTACAAGTACGCTCGACTTTGAAAGAAGCGCCCGTTATTGCAGAATCGACTCCAAATTTAAGCTCAGCACGGAATAAAAAGTGTGTTGTATTACATGTATGAAGTGGAGGATCTGTTTCTGATATTCTCATTCTTGAAAGTAACGGATTAATAGATATTCTAGAAATTCGACCGGTTTCAACACCAAATCTTACAGCTGAAAGCGCAGAATAAACAGAAAGTATATCTGATGTGAGTGGTGGTAATGAAAGATCTAGTTCTGAAGCATATTGTTGGAAATTTTTCATAACTTGATTATCAATTTCAACAAAAACAAAATCGAAGAACAATCCGTGTGGGTTTTCCACTTGCTCCCATAATGCGCCCATCATATCCGGTGATTCCGAGAACGATATGTCATAAGAAGGAAAAACATTTGAGCCAATGACAATAAAACGAAATCGTGAAATTCCGGGTATATTTCCTTCACCGAAGATATCCTCGATGGTTGAATATATCAGCTTGTGAATTCTTTTCAATGTCCACTTCACATTTATAGAGACTTCGATAATCGCTGATGTTGGTATTTTAACGTTAATTTTGTGTGTTTTACTTGTCGCAAACGTATCGTAGATTGATGGTACCGCTTCAGTAATAATAATTCTTTGACCAAATTCTTCGCCGGTGTAAACGTGGAGTGTTTTTCTTTGAAATTTAGTCAAAACGTAACGTTTAGGCGCTATTACATCGGATAAAGACATTTTAAAGAATTCTTCTGGAGAAAATTGAACGTGAAATCTTTCATTATGTGTCGCGTAAATGATGCAATCGTTCAGCTTATACATGTTGTCGTAGCAGATGACGAAATCATCCAATCCTTCCTCTTTTATAAACTGAACTAAATCTTGAGTAGTAAAATTTGGCAATAAAGGGAACGTATATGAGCCCTTGGAATCAATGACGAGGTCCAAGTAATGGTAGCACTGACCTTGGACAATTGATAACTCTGTCTCTTCTGTCATCTTTTACTATGTGTCACTTCTCTCAAATTCGAGCAATATTATTTTTGGGTGATTTTATAATGTTTTTGGAATCTCTGTGTTGTTTTGTTTATGCTTTAAGGTCCAAAATGGTATTTCAATTTTGGCATCGATATTTTTCTTTTGTATAGATTTAGCGCAGTAAATTATCATATAAAAATTAAGTTTACAAGAATTTCAATCGATAAATTATTGAGAAAAATGCATTTTATTTTGGATTCTTATTTATATAATATGCTGCGTTTATATTTTAAGTTTCAAACCTCAAAAATAATTTTGTGGAAATAAATGGCATTTATATATTCCATAGCTAATATATTCATTTGCCAAAATTATTTTATTTAAAATAAGGCGAAAAGTGTTTTTTATGCTCGAAATCATAATAAAAGTGACATTTATTTTTTATTTCAATTTTTATAATTTTTTGACAAATTGTGTCACACAATGCTGCAATTCCATTATATAATAAGAAATTATGGATGCAAATCTGGAAGATAAAAAATAGACTTCTGGAAAAAAGTCTGGAAATAAGAAATTTAATTAGTAGTATATGAAAGGGGGGTGTATGTCATTTTTTGTAACTATATATAGTGGGAGAGGGAAAAAAACTAAGTTAATTTTTTTTATTATTTAATTTTTTAATAAGTAAAAAAGCAACTATATATAGATGGTAACGATTCAACCTGAGCTAATGAATAAATACATCAAAAAGTCTATGGAAACCATTGAAAATAAAAAAATGAAAACCACACCATACCTCAACGATTAGGTCATGGTTTAAATCCCGAATGGATGAAAGAACAATTTAGAAAGCAAAACTGTGAATTAATATCTGAATATGAAAATTGTAATTCAGAAATGACATATAAATATGATGGTAAGATGTATATAACAACATGGAAGAGATTCCCAAAAGGAGATTATGAACATAAACGACTAAAACTTTCTGATAAAGAGATTAAAGTCATAGATGAACCCAAAGAAGATGGAATTAGTATTTATTGTTATAAAAAAGTAAAGGGTAAGAATGGAATGGTAAATAGAAAAGTTTTAAATCCTGAGTACATAAAGCATATATTTCTTAATGAAGATTGTGAGGTATTAAACGCCGAAGACTATGAAAACGCAAAGACCAAATTAAAATATAAATATATTGGAAATGATGAAAGATGTAAAAATAAAGATAAAATTCATAGTGTATGTTTTAATAACTGGAAGTCATTAGGTATTAGAAAACATTTTAAAGAATATGGGAAATCAACAAAATTTTTCAAGGGGGAATATGAAGCCGAAATCGTTGACGAGGGTGATGGCACTTCGCGCCTGGAACCTACGGTTCTTGGATTGTAAACTCTGATGTAAACCGTAAGGTAAACGTAAATCATTCTTTAAGCTGAATTTAATATTTCCTTTGGATGGACTCAACGAGCCCTGTGGTGCAGAGGACCAATTAGAAAAAATGGTGCTACGTGCCATTTAATACCGCAATGATTTGATTTATTCTATCTTCAATCACATTTATTCTTTTTGTTAAATCTTCTATCTTCATTAATGCTATCACTCTTGATTGAGGAATAGATTTTAAACTTACTACACCCTTTATTTTTGTAATTTTGAAATCCTCAATTTTAAACATTTTAATTAATTTGCATGTAGTATTTTCTTCGAATATCTTTTTATTATTTGCATAGTACTCATTAAATTCGTCAACAGTTTTAAATGTTGTTGACTCAGGAATTGGTTTTATTATTTTCAGTTTTGTTTCTTTTTGATCATGTTCAATTAAATTTGATTTTTCTTCATCTTTTTCAATTATTTTTAAAATTGGTTTCATTTCATACTAATAAAAAAGATAATACATCAACATAAATTAGTTTTTTATTCATTAATAAAAACATGGCTGCCAGATTTTTAAAGAAAATATGGAATGGTATCAAAAATGCTGCAAAATGGGCCATAATAAAGTATTGAAACCTGTTGCTAAAGCTGTTGCACCAATAGCGAAAACGGTTGGCACAGCAATCGGTGGAATATTTGGAGGAAAAGCAGGGAACCCAATGATGGGGCACAGGTTGGAAACGCAATTGGTGGAGTAGTTGAAGGATTAGTGAAATGAACACACACACAAATGAGCCCATCCCGCTGAGCAAGCTCAGCTTCGGGCTAGGATAAATGAGCCCAACCCACTCCGTGGGTCGGTCCTATTCTTCTTAACCTGATTATATAACGGTTTCAAATCATTTGTGGATTAATGTTAATTTTAAAAATATATTATTTTTTAATAAGTAAATAGATGGACAGGGTAGACGTTGGTTGCCAAACGATTTCATTTGCTGATAAAATTGATGTTGAAAAGTTTTTGATGCGTGAATTTCCGAACAAACGCGAAATATTGGTTTCTGAATTATCAGAAGCTTATTTTGAAATTTTCGGGATTCGTAAATTTTATGAAGAATTTAAAAAGAATTTGAAAAAGTCGATGAGATACAAAGCTCGTTCAATAAAGAAGGTCAAATATATTGTACGATTGGTTTAGTAACAGTTTGTTATTTTTGTTTTTAGTTGATTTCGATGAGGAAATGAGGTTTTGAGGTCGTTTATGTTGAATTTGTGATGGAAATCGTTAATCATGACTAGGTAACCAGATTACCAGGTAATACCAGGTAATAAATATTTTAGGACAAGGATTTTTAGAAATGGCTTAAATTAACGAAAAGTTATTTTTTGAAGAAAATGCTTAAATTTGATTGAAATCGTTACTTTATAAGTTAATGTTTGAATTTATGAGTGTTTATGTTGAATTTTTGATGGAAAGTAATGAAAAACAGTGGTTTAGGGGCAAAAATGAAAAGTGCACCGAGTCGTTTATTTTAAAATAAGTCACTTTTCAAAATTTGAGGATTAGCGGGAGTAAATAAGCAAAATTTGAGGATTTACTGGAGTAAATTAGGGGTTGAAAAAGTGCACCGAGTGCACCGGGTGCACTGTGTGCAAATTTGCCCTATAGAATGTGACAACATTGACATTTTGACAACACGAGCGATTTCATGCTGAAAACAGGTATTTTACGGTCGTTTGTACGTAAAGGGTACGTAGAAATTGGGGGTAAAATATACGATGTTGTCAAATTGAGTTTTTGGGCTTAATATTATCAAAATTTGAGGATTTACGGTAGTTTATGAGATGTTGTCAAAATGACAATGTTGTCATACTGCCTATCAGCCGTGACCTGCACCTGGTGCACTTGGTGCACTTAAAGAAATGAGGGTAAATAACGAAAATTCGAGTGAAAAGACATGAAAAACAGTGATTTAGGGGCAAAAATGAAATTTACGACTCGGTGCACACGATAC
>JALKBU010000688.1:0-27820 GCA_023091735.1 Trichomonas tenax | reverse complement strand
TGAGAGATGCATCAGATGCATCTCTGAATCGAATGCTTGTTGCTAAGTTACGCGCAAGCTGCCTCGTGTTCACGTGATCGAAGCACAGTGATAAAACTTTGATGCAGAACTCTAAATCAGAGATAAATGGAATCTGATTCAAAACTAATGATGCATATTCTGGATTTCTGCATGCAGACAAACAAACGAAATTTGCATCTTTGTTTGGCAATTTTTTGACCAGTTCGTTGATTATCGCTTTAGTTGGACTCTGTGCTGCTGCGAGATAACCGAACATCCTAAGAGTGTTGATGCTCGATTTCATCAATTCGAGAACGAAATCATCAGAAAATCGGTGTGCGCACTTCAATTCGATCACCGTCCTTATCAAAGATATCTTCAAAACACTGTTCGTTGTCTTCATTGCTCTGATGCATCTGTCTGCGAGTGCCGTTCTTATGTCTGGATTGATATTCGAACACGATGCAACACTCAAAGATAAAAGCAAATCTTTCTCAGAAACAGAATAAATCGCAGCTAAACCAGGAATTCCATTCTTGCACGAAGTGATGATTATTTGAGAGTCTGTTTCTATCGATCCGGTTGGAATTTCTTCAAGATATGGAACTAAAACTTGTTCTGGAATCGACTTTGGAGGAAGTTTCCTGAGATATTCAGTAGCTTCGCCCATTTTTGATGTTCCTGCGAAGCATTTCATCATTTTGATGATTGACTTCTCTTCGTGTTTGATATCAGAATCGAATATCGTCTCCCACATGCTGTTGATTATCTCCGCTGGCATCTTTCTTCCCTCGAACTGAATGATCAAGTTTTCGAGCGTCATCTGATTGTTTCTGATTGCTTTGAGTGCAGTGTTCCACTCAACCATCATCCTTTCTGCTGCTGTTCTGTTCGCATTCACGTAGTTCTTGAATTGATTCACATCGCATCCAGGAAACAGAATTTCTAAATTGTCAAATCTTTTCACTATTTCATCGAATGTCGGTCTGACATCAGGATTCCTGTCCCAACACTGCGTTATTAAGTCTCTCAGCAAAGGTGGTGTAGTCGGAAGTAAGTTTGGACGAAGATCTTCTTCGATGATTCTCTTCGAGAGTGCTTTCTTGTCTTCGATGTTGCCGTATGGCCTCCTTCCTGTCAGAATCTCAGTGAGAAGAATTCCGTAAGCGTAAACATCAATTTTCGAAGTGAACTGTGTTGAAGACATCAATATTTCTGGTGCCATCCACTGCATCGTTCCAGATTTGTGTGCTTTGAATGTGTCGTCATCATCCATTAACTTCGCAAAACCAAAATCGCAAATTCTGATTTTGTAATTTTCGTCTAACAAAATATTTAATGACTTCAAGTCTCTGTGAACAATCTGACAAGAGTGGAGGTACTGCATTCCTCTTGCTATGTCATATGCCGCTATTGTCACCTGTGTTGAACTCATTTTGTGGTACTTTCTGCAGTCCCAAAACAAACTTTTGTTTGGCATGAATTCTGTCACTATTGTGTAAGGAGGAGTGTCTGTTGCTCCTATAAACTTGATCAGACATGGATGCGCTGTCTTGTTGAGAACAGCAAGGACAGCAACTTCTCTTTGAAACAATTGTAATTTCGATCCGCTGAGATTTGTGAATTTGAAACGCTTAAGAGCCACTTTTTCGCCTGTTTTCTTATATGTTCCTTTAAATACATTCGCTGAAGCACCAGTTCCTATTTCTTCTTCGATTTCAAAATCAGCAATATTAACTTTCCATTGTTGATAGTTTAAAGGTATTGGTGAAAAGATTTTTTCTTGCTGATCTGAAAATGTGTCCAAAAGCGCCAATGCACTTGTGAAATCTCCGATTCTGCTTTGAATTTTATCTAACATTTCTGAATCATTTGTTTCTGTTTGAGAAAATGCTGTAAACGACGCTATAATTGCCCTGAGATCGTAAACATGATATAATACTAGTTCTAACGAGTCTTTATCGAAATTTGCGGCCATATCAGGCGAAAATTCTTGTATTACTTCGTGAAAATTTCCGGTAATATTCTTAATGAGTTCGAATACATGGTTTGGAGGGTTTTCTAACGTATGAACAGCCCAAGTTTGCAAAATATACAATGCAAACAAATCTTTTAAGTCGACAAGAAGATTTATTATCTCCCTTACTCTTTCCAGTTCTTCTTTAGACAATGGTTCGTCACCAGGAAGTTCCACATACCAAATATCGAATTTATGAAGCTGATGTAAGATGTATTCGAACTTTCTTCGATGCACAACGGTTTGGTCTGACAGAACGCGTAAAGCTTTCAACATTTTGTGGATGTGCGTCTGTCCGCTGCTTCTCAAAGGCATCTTTTAGAAAAAAAAATGAAATCCTGTCAAGTAAATTTTATTATTGTCAAATGATATGTCAAAAGCATTTTTGCCGTGTAATCTGAATATTTGACATATAAAATGTCAAAACTGAAATTATGATGTGTAAATTAAATGTTTGTCGCACGGCATATGACATGTCAAAATATAATTTTGTCAAGTAAACTGACTTTTTGTTTTGTAAAATGTCTAAAATGTAAGTATGCCGAGTAAATTATGTTTTTAGTCATTTTGACATATAAAGTTATGTCATATTCACTTAAACCTTGATCTCGAGATATATATAATAGGTATATATGCATCTCAAAAGAATGCGTTAATGTGGCTCATAGTTTAATTGTAACTTGAGTATTAAACCATTTATGAGAGCTTTAGAACAAAACTAACCTATCTTTGTTTTTCATCAATGTTATGCAGATTAATGTTCACGTATCAAACTCCATGCTTGTGCAACGTATGGATTAATATTCTGAGTGTTTTTACAAAATATTCATACGACTCTATTCAAAAAAAAAATATTGCAGGATTCATAATTCAAGTTCCTTAATTATTTTGAACGTTACGGGCATTAAGCTTATTCTAAATATAAATATAAATGAGCTTCAATTAAGTCAGAGCTTATATATATTGATTCCAAAATAATTTTTATTTTAGAAATAAACGTTTGCCATTCACTGTTCCCTTTCTGTGTTGGACATTGGCATTTTCAAAAATGCCTGAACATCAGCTCTTGTTATGGCTCTGGGAACTTGGGTTGGAGTTGGGGTTCGAGTTTGTCTAGAAACTTCAGAAAATGTACCAAATTGGGTGGAAAATCTACTTTGAATCCTTGGGCTTCTAGATTCAACGATATAGGAAGTCCGTTGAGGTTGGCGAGACAGTCTTGCACCTCTATATTTAATGATGCTGGGAGTCCGTTCATATTGAATAGACCTTCTTGCACCTCTAGAAACCTCTACATTTTGAATACATGGATATTGTTTCTGATATTTTTGCTCAAGTAAACTTTTCAAGTTGTCAACTTCAGCCCTAATAGCTCGGATTTCTTATACAATGCCGTTGACATCATTGAAGCAAAAGCACATCATAAACAATGCGAAGAACATTGAAAATAATTTAAAATGATTTTTATATAAAATTTTCGATCGAAGTTTTGCTTTTATTACAGCATTAGAAAATGTATATTTCAGCATCCTGTTGAGAGATAGATTTATGTTTATAATCACAAAAGTTTGGAATATAAAATCAAAGGAATAAATTTGAGGTTTAACTTCATTCAATCATTTGTGATTTTGGTGATGTAAATTTTTGCTGAGGGTGAATTTTGAATGTCACTGTATAATGTATCAATTCTAGTGTTTGTTAATGGGCTTTGATGAATGCAAAAAAAAGTTCTAAAATAATTTTTATTTTAGAAAATAATGATTTCTTTTCAGATGGTGTGAATTAGGTATTCCTGATGGAGATTTATAAAATGGAGATTGTCCAACTAGATAAACAGTATGATCTGTTGTATTTGGGTCTGTTTCATTACCTGCATCATCTAAAGAAGGAATTGGATCATCTTCAATTTCTTCAGGGACCTTTGCATCAAAACTCATTGGAATATCGAATATAAAGTTTGTTTTTGGATTAAGATTTTTTGACAAACTGAGAAAATTCTGTTTTAGAGTCAACGCATGCTTTGTGGAATGTTTGGACAAGTAAAATTCGTTGAATGACTGAGAAAATTGTTTTTGATGAAGCAGAAACTGTATGTGTGAAACTTCGGCTCTGATATATCTAATTTCTTCAATAATCCCACGAACTTCACTATCATGATAAAGCATCAACAACATCAGCAAAATCATAAGGAAAAAAAGTATATTTTTAATTTTTGACAATTTTGAAAGAAAACAAAAGTTTAGTCAATGAACGGATACAATGATATCGTGAATTTTGACACTGCATTTGCGTGTCAAATATATGTCTTTACATTATAGAAACTATAGTATTGCAGGTTCTAAAAATTTATTATCTGTTGCCTCTTCGAAAACTTTTGGTTATTATTTAGTTACAACAATTGTTTTTTTTTTTTTTTTTTTTTTGGATATGACAAACTGAGGTAATCCAAAATTTGTTTTGGAATCAATGTATTTGTTTAAATAATATTCTTGATGAAGAAAAAATTAATTTTTTCTGTAATGTCAATAATTTCAACATCATGATAAAGCATGAAAAGAAATATATTTTGCCATAAAAATTTTCAAAATAATAAACATTTAAATTTCATTTTCCTGAACGCATTTCTGCAACCGATTTACGATATTCTGCTGTGAATTCGTTGTTGCAAACGCGCGCGGCAGCTGAGACTGGAATATCATTGTGGTGATCAGCAATGCTTGTGTTTGCACCAGATCTAATTAAAAGCATTCCTATTTCTATCTGATTCTCTAATGCGGCAATGTGAAGAGCTGTTTTTCCATCGATGTCTTGAAAATCAAGATCAACATTGTGCTCAATTAAAAGTTTGCATAATTCAATGTTGCTACCTGAAACTGCGTATAGCAATGCACTCTTTCTATTGCTATTAAATGCACTGACATTAGCACCATTTTCAATCAAGAACTTGCAAACACTGTGACATCCGGTTTGTGCAGCACAAAGAAGAGCTGTTGTGCCTTTGTAATTGAGCGATTCGAATGCGATGTGATTTGATTTCACATAATCAGAGAGTGCATGAACATCATCTTCTTCTTGATTATCGCCAAAAAATAGTTTGGATTTGTAACCTTTTGGAGAAGAAAGATTCACATCTGAACCGTTTTCAACAAGAATTTTAGCTAATTCAAGATTTCCGTTCTTGCAAGCAATCATTAATGGATTAAATCCCAATTTGTCGAAATCATTGATTGATTTATTGCTTTCGCTTAATATAATTTTACAAAGTTCAATATTATTGAGTTCTACAGCAATCGCTAAACTATCTCTGTCCGCTTCATCTTTTTCCCAAAATGAACAATTGTTTTGAACGAATAAAGCCAAATTTCTCACAGAAATGCAATAAGGACCTAAATGTTCAATATATTTTTGATATGTTGACATAATCCACATTGCAACATCATTTCTGTGGTATTTAATTGCAGTTGGAAGATAATTTTCGAAAGAAAATCCTTTATCAAACATTGTTTCAATTATCTCTTTGTTTCCTCCGATAACTGCATATTCTGTGAACGTTTCGCGAAGAATTCCACCATTGAGAAGTAGATATTTGAATATAGAAGAACTTCCACAGTGTATTGCAGTCATTAGATAATAATATGTGAAATCAAATGTTTCATTTTTATCTTCTTCATCATCTGAAGTATTCATTAATAAAAATGGTGCGAAAGATGAAACGTCGTCATTGAGTATTGCATATTCTGCAGAACCTTGTTTACAAACGTGGTGTCCCAAATTACGACTAATAGTCGAAATATTGTTTACCAAACTATGAGTTCTATGGTACAGCACGTCCGGTGGTAATATAGTTTTCATAATATCAATGATCGGTGTATAGTGATATTCTCGAATATCATATAAATCGCATAACATATAGAAAATGTCGTCCTTAAGATCGCTGAACTTTGTATTTATTATTTCTTTGACTGTTTCTACTTCGTTTGGCCGGAAATTACAAAGCAGTTCCTCTAATTCAATCAATCTTTCTATCAAAAAAAGAAAGAAAAGTGACAATATTATAATTGTCCATAACTCAATAAATCTTCATTTTTAGTTCATTTAACCTATATCATTTTACCATATTGCTGAGTTACTATATTAAAAGATATGGCAAAACTATTGATATTCTATTTAAGCATCTATGTTTTAGATCAAACTATTCATTTTAAAACTAATTAGTTTAGAGCACTCAATTGTTATCAAGCCAAACTTTTGCACATATAGTTTAAATATTTTAAACTAAGGATTTGGTTTTCTTATTGAAAACAGAAATTTTCAAATTATATTTAACAAATTATGCAATTTCTCTTTCATGATAAGAATTTAGTTAGTGTGGCTATAGTTTGAAATTGTAAAATGCATTGATTTACTAATATTATTATTTTATACATTAATATAAATGAAAAGCAATTGTAGGAATTATCGATTATAATTGATTGTAGTAATTATTTTTGGTCTAACTTGATTTAAATCGAATCATTTCGAATTTCTTTGAAAAATAATGCGATGAACCTTGTATCAGTTTGAAATCAAATATACTGCGCTATTTCTAATGTGTTATACGAATATTGCAATTCGAATAGCGAAATTTGTGACTCAGAAAAATATTTTGATAAATGTTGATGAGGAATTAATGGCTGAAATGTATTAGTCTTTTTCTGGTTTTTCTTCGATCTTATCAAGTTTCTTATTGAGATTTAAAAATTGAAGATTGAGTTGACCTTGAATTTGAGCCAATTGTAATTGGAAATTCAACTGCTGAATTTCGAATGAACTCTTAAATTGCTTCATGAAACCTGATTCAGATTTTTTATTTGATGTTTTCTTTTCCGGAGGATTCATCGATAAATACTGTTGCAAATTTTCTTTATTCATGTGATTGACGATAACAACTTCATTAAAATCGTTTTTTGGGGGTTCAACGATTTCAAAAGGCGAATTAAACTGCGAAGGAGGCGAAAGTTGTAATGGAGATAAAATCATTTTCGATTTTCTTCCGTAATGCTTTGATTTATCAACATTTATATGCATCGCATCTGTGTGAATAATTAAATTTGCGGGCCTACGATTCGAATTTTGCTTGTTTTTGTTAAGTATTATGTCTCTTGCAGATCTGGGAGTCCTTATCTCGGCTCGCCTCCCAAGAACTGACATTTATAACGAAAATGGAAAATTTATCAAAATAAAAAAATGAGATGAAAAGTGAAATGTTATTGCACTATTTTGGCTATAAATTGTCGATTTTTAACAATTAGAGCACTGAATTTTGAAGATATTTTGGATTTTTTCATATTTTAATGGTTTTTCTTGGTAACTTGGCTATAAGTCATGCTCGCTGTATACATCATCGCATTAAAAGATCTTGTTGAATTTCAAAAAATATTTTTTCATCAAAATATATTTTCGTTTTTGAACAATTGCATGATGAAAATAACATCAACTCAAATAGTATATAATGATACTTGATCATCAATATCTATATGTTCAATAATGTTTTTGAAACAAAATATTTTTGCTTGGATCCATTGCTCAATAATATATTGTGCTTAGACATTACTTTGGGGTATTATAACAACTTCCGAATATGCATAATGACAATTTTATATCAAGACATTTTCAAAAATTGAGAAAAAGATGATTTGTGAAGTCAAAACATTAAACTTGAAGAAATTATATCAAAGGTAATGTTCCGAAGGCTATATCTCAACCTGCAAAGATGAATTTGAATAAGAATATCTTTATATGGTTTTAGAGTGGTCTTAAGGTGGCCCTTTCACAGCATAGTAAGGATTTATAGCTCCCAACCCATGGCTCTTTGGGATAATTTTCTGAAATTTAACTTTCCAAATTGATGCAAAAATGAGCATCCTCGGAGTATTTTTAGGTCTATATGTTCTTTTCAGGCAATTTCATGAATTTTCTTGGAAAAAATTTCTCAATTGGCCAACAAAACGCATAAGCATGAAAATATACAAAGAGTTCAATAAACTACCAACAAAACCTCATCTATCCACAGCATTGATCCCTTGAAAAGACGACACCTGGCAATGCTAAAAATAAAAATAAAAAGTCTCTTTTAATTTAAATTTTCAATGGGACGCTAAATGAAATTAATTTTTGATGTATTTATGATCTATAACATGAACTGGAGTGAATTGCATAAAGATTGGATTTTTCGTTTTAAGAGAGGGTTTAACGGTTTTTCCTGAACCCGAGTTTGTAAACTATTCAAATAATTGATAGTGCCCATAGAACAAAAATTTTCAAAGTTTATAGATGTCTGATCTCGAGAATGAAATGAACACAATGGAAGAAATGTCTTCAAGCCACAAAAGCGGCGACCCAGAGATTGTCATCAACGACGATCAATCCGTGGGTTTCGATGGTATACCGAACTCCGTTCCTGATGAGAATGAAGAAGTTGATAAAGAAACAGCAGAAGACGGTCAACCTATTATAGAAGAGGATGAGCTTGACGAGAACCCTAAAAATAAGTCCAAATTCGATGAGCCTGGTCGTGTTCGCAGATTCGCGACAATTTTGAACTTACTTAACTCACTTCTCGGTGCTGGTATACTTGGTGTCCCATATGCTATGCAATACATCGGTATAATTCCTTCTGTCATCCTTCTTGCCATTATTGCTGTTTTATCTCACACTGCAACTGTGTTGACAGTGAAACTTCAATCGAGAACATCATCCACTGGCTTAGATGATCTTGCATTCAAGACATTTGGAAAGATTGGTTCAGTCACTCTCTCGATTTTGTCAATGCTCTTCCTTTACTCTGCGGAAGTGTCATATTTGATCATTGGAACAGACTCTGTTATGTCATGGCTCCGCTTAGCCGGCCTCAATGTCGTCGATGGATGGAAAAGAGCCGTCACACTTTTAATCTTCTGGATTTGCATCCCTGGAGCTTTGTCCATTCCAAAGGACATCTCATTCATCAGCTACACTTCATACGTCAACTTCGCTTGCATTGGTTGGTTCCAAATCGTGATGATTATCAAAGCAATTCAAGAATTCCCGAAGCATGGTGTTGGCAACATCACTATTGCGAAGTTTGGATTCGGTTTCTTCTCAGCTGTCGCCATGTACGGTCTTGCTTTCGCTCTTCCTGTCGTTGTTCTTCCAATCATCAGTTCTTACAACAAAGACTTGAAGAAGCGCTCTATTGTGTCTGCGTCCGCTTCAACGATGTGTTTCGTGATTGTTGCTTTGCCTGCTATCATCGGATATTTGATTTTCGGCGATGATAAAATCGAAACAATCATTCTCAACTCATTCCCAGATAATGACATCTTGATTACAATTACACGTGCCACATTCTTGATCGTCGTGTGCTGCTCTTATCCATGCTGCGGCCAGTCAATCAAAGGAAGCTGGGGACAGCTTTTATTCAAGCAGAATGACGCCACAAAGATCGATGGATGGAGAAGAATTGTACTCTTCTTTGTCTTCAATTCTATTCCTGTTATCATCGCCATTTTCTTGCCAAACGCTGGTCCAGTCCTCGCCATTGGTGGTGCTTTGGGAGGAACGCTCGTTGACTTCGTATTCCCGCCTTTAATGTGGGTTAAGATCTCGAAGAAGAAATTCTATCACTGGCAGAATATACTCTGTATCCTGCTCATCGTTTTCGGTTTAGTCGCTACACTGTTTCAACTTACCTCGCTATCGTAGACGCCATCAAATTCTTGAAGGGTCAATAAAACACTGATCGATCATCTATAGAAACTATGCTTTTGATATTATTTATTTGTTGTTAACTCTCATAATATTCATTATAAAAATCTTATTTTTAAAACGAAATATTGAAAGTTTATAATACCTTTAACCATTATAGTAATAATTTAGAATTAAACATAGGTATTGTCGATTAAAATTTATTGACAAAAATATGGATTTGATTTGTTCCTTGACTCTCTTTTTATAGAAAGTTTGTCTATATGTGAACATAATGTATTGTTTGGTTTTGTTCAAAATCGAAATTGAAAAAAAGAAATTAATAAATATAGAAATGGATTCGAGATATTGAAGATTAAGCGGAAACATGTATGTCTTAAAAGCATTTTGCTTGTTAAAATAGGATGGATTAAGATTGATTTTCGAACTCCTGAAAATAGGGTATAAGAATGGAATTGAGCGAACATATTCAGTACAATATATTCGCAATCATATAGAGAATGTTATTATCGTATAAACGTTCGAAAATTGACCACTTTTGTAAAATTTGATCACGAAATATTGCTGTAGCAAAGAAATGGCATTACAAAACTATAAGAAAAAGAAATGCCTGTATCGAAGCAGTGTAAAGCGACAATGAATGCAAAATGGCCATTCTTGTATACAAGAAAATTGCAAAAACTGACGGTCTTCGTCGTTCTCATAGCAAAATTTTATCACAGAAATACCCAAAAGAGGATGGAGGGGAGTTATCCACGAAAAAAGTTAAATTGAAAAGTGGTCGCTGATCATGAGTTCACATTTCATCAATGTCGAAGTACACAATTGTTCTTCTTCGCCACGGTGAGTCAGAATGGAACTTAGAGAACAAGTTCACAGGCTGGTACGACTGCGATCTCTCTCCAAAGGGCCGTGATGAAGCCACATCTGCTGGTAAGGTCCTCAAGGCTGAAGGTTTCACATTCGATATCGCCTTCACATCCGTCCTCAAGCGTGCTATCCGTACACTCTGGATCACACTCGATAACATGAACCTCATGCACATCCCAGTTATCCGCTCATGGCGTCTTAACGAGCGCCACTACGGTGCTCTCCAGGGCCTCAACAAGGCTGACACAGCCAAGAAGTACGGTATCGAGAAGGTCAACGAGTGGCGCCGTGCTTTCGCTACACCACCACCAGCTCTCGAGAAGGCATCTCCATACTACCCAGGCTTCGATCCGCGTTACAAGGATCTCGACCCAGCCTGCCTTCCAGTCCACGAGTCCCTCAAGACAACAATCGACCGTGTTCTCCCATTCTGGTTCGATCAGATTGTTCCAGCCATCAAGTCCGGCAAGAAGGTCCTCATCGCTGCCCACGGCAACTCCCTTCGTGCTCTCGTTAAGTACCTCGATAACATGACTGAGGATGAGATCGTTGCTCTCAACATCCCAACAGCCGTCCCACTCGTCTACGAGCTCGATGAGAACCTCCGCCCAATCTCACACCGCTACCTCGGTGACCAGGAGAAGATTGCCGCCGCCATCAACGCTGTTGCTAACCAGACAAAGGGCAAGTAAATAAATTTCTATATCTATTCCAACAATACTCATTTTTTAATCATATAAAATTTGAAGATAACAATATTAAAAATCTTCACTCTATATTTCAAATTTAAGCATGACTTTTCGATTCCAACTATAATTCTCTGTGTTTTAGTGAGTAAGCAGAAATATACTTTTTCGAATTCATATTTCGAAAATTAGATAAATTTTACCGATGATATATGTTTCATATCAAAAGTATATTATAAGCATTGATTTTAATTTCCGAAAATATTGATTTTAGAATAAAAATTTGAATAATATCATTAAAAATGAGAATAACTTTAAATTTTTGAGGATAATTTGTCTTTTTAAATTTTTTTATGAATGATTTCCGACCTTTTGATGATATTTTGCGGGATCTACAAAAGCAGGATGATAAAGAAAAGGTCGAAGTTTTGTATAAACAGTACTACGCTCAACTAATTTATTTAGTTTCGCAAATAAATATTGAATCGACTGATAAAAATTACCAATTACAGAATTTAACGGAATTATCAAATGCAGTGAAAGCAAGAGGCGTATTACATCAAAATACATTAGAAAGCATTTATCATAAATTCGATTTATCAAATTTATCTCAGTCATTATACGAAATATACGAAAAAGTTACAGACGAAAATATAGAAGATAAACTTGCTGAAGTCATTTCTAATGAGTATTTGATCAGTCTCAGTGTTTATCCAAAAGATTTTCTTCATTCAAAGCTTGTATGTATTCATAGTGAAGAGCACAATAAGAAAATTGCAAAGCTACTGAAATTACTTCTTGGAATATCGCCAATTCCAATTAGAATTCGAGCTTATTTATATTTACTTTTATTTTCAGTTATTATGGCTCTTAATGTTTCAAAAACATCCAACGAATCCGAAGAGAAATTAATAGATTTATTCAAAATACTCATTGCTTCATTAAATAACGCAAAAGAATTATATACTGAAGAAATACACAATTATCTATGCCTAATTGTTGAAACAGGCCAGAGAAATATAACCCCAGATTGTTTCGACATTATCAGCGATTTTTTTGAAAAATATTTTATTAAATTTTATTCAGGCTATGACAAAGTACTAGAGCACTTTATGCTCTTCCAGCTCGATACCATAGATAATTCTCCACAAAATACAAGATATCAATTTCGATTTTTAAAATTTTGGCAAACAATGGCTAAGTTCTACGCAAACATCCTGAAAACCATTTCCAAGCCTATTAGAATCAAAAGTTTTCCATATTACGATTACAAACCTCTCGAAAACGGAATTTTCGCTCAATTAATCGATAGATTCATAAATATAATACAAAACAGCGAGGCAGAGCCAATATGTAAAGAATCTAACAATAATCCGTCTCATATCTGTGTTTCAATTTTAACATGTCTTTTCATGATAAATCCAACACAATTTTATCCATTTTACAGCAATTGGGTTGAAAAACTTCGTAATGCTACAGATATTCGATCTCAGCAGACTTTAGTTTTGTTATTAGCGATTTGTTCTGCAGATAATTCGTTTTCAGCTATGTTAAAAGTTTCAACGCGAAAATTTGAAGCATCGATAAAAGTATTTCTAAGAACAATAATTCCATTCCTTGCAACAGACAACGAGAGGCTCTATGAATACACATTATTCGCATTATCAATGATCTTCGATAATTACAGGAAATTGCTAAAAGACATCGATTTGCAATTAGTTGAAACATTGACAAATTACATAAGAATCAACGAAAATACAAATATATCAATGATCGTTAGATCAATATCCATAATATACAGTATAAGCTATACCATCAATATCAATATAAGTCCATCTCCACTCGACAGTTCGATGACAATCTTCAAAAATATTTCCAATTATTTATTAACAATTCGAACTCATGAATTATTATCAAAAGCCGTCAGTCTCATCAAGCAAATATATGAAACATTCACAGTATTAGTTGCACGAATGTCCAATGACATCAAATGGCTATCAAACATTCGCAATGAGTTTCACAATCATTTAAAAACTTTATTAGAGAAAGAACAAGATCCTGTTAGTTCAGAACACATTAAATCGTTGTTTGTTGTCATTGGAACAATAACTATAAGAATAGGAAAACAGTTGAGTTATGAAGAACAAGGGGTTAAAGATTTTGTTCAAACAATCTACAAAGGATTTAACTATGATGTAACTGAAGTTAGAGTTCAAGCTGTTCATTTATTGATGAGTTTATCATTTTCTTTCCGCACGGATTTGTTTAATTTCTGCGATATCAAGTTCCAAACGGAGTATATCCTAAAGGGATTCGCATCGAATGAAGTCAACTTTATAACTGCCGCTTACGATCTTTTAAGATCAATGACAATTCTCGGATATGATTTTGATCAAAAATTTTATGAAAAAGTGTTTGATACGTTCTCTGATGTTCTAAACAATCAGAAGCAAACAGCTGTACTTCAATTGAAGTATTTGCAGGCTTTCTTCATTCTCGAAAAATCAAATTTCAATCATTCTTGTTTTGACAGGATTAAGACTGAATTCATGAGAATATTAAATGACCTTAGCTCACAGACCTTCGATCCACTCTCTGATGAGCAATTACACGAGGCTTCAATATTATATCACGATATTATGATGGGATATATGGATTACATGAGAATATACCATAAAGCAGTCACAACAGACTCCGAGCAGAAGAAGATTGTCGCTTCAATTAACAAATTACTTAAGAATATTTATTTGATTGGAAATTTATCAGCAGAATGCTACCACGCGTTTAGTGCTATGCTAGAATATGTCCAAAATATGCTAAATCCTTTCCCTGAACTCTTATTAGATAATGATTTCGCTAGAAAATGTCGAAAAAATCGAACAAAGATCATCAAGAATTAGATTTGTTTTGTTTGTAATATTAAACATGTTTGTATTTCACCTAAATATGCTATATCATAAGAAAACGCATTCAATTATGAGAACATTTTTTAAAAATGTTGAATATCAACGAGAGTAGTACAATCCAACCTAAAAACAAGGAACCAATGGCACCACATAGTCTACAACATAAACAGTAAGGCTTGATTTTGACAATTTGATATGTTCATAAAAAATTATTGAAGATTTTGACTTCCGTTGAATTATTTTTATATTTTGTCATAATGAGAGTTTGTTTATCAAAGAAAAAGAGAACAAATTTTTTGAAAATAGTTTTTTCTGTTAAAATTAATCGTTGATTATTTTTCTAAATTCTCGGCTAAAATCTTAAAAAGTCTAAATGGATCTCAGAGTTGGCCAAAAATTTAGACTGAAGCACCGAATAGGCGGCGGCAGTTTTGGCGAGATCTACAATGGCGAGAATGTCATAACTAAAGAAGAAGTTGCAATAAAATTAGAATCACAACAAACAAGGCCCCCGCAATTACACATGGAGGTGAAAATCTACAAAGTCTTAAATTCAGCGACAGGTTTCTCCAGCATGAAATGGTTTGGCGTCGAAGGCGATTATAATGTAATGGTCATGGAAATGCTTGGAAAATCGCTAGAAGACCTTTACATAACATGCGACAAACGGTTTTCATTGAAAACTGTTCTAATGGTTGCAGATCAAATGCTTTGCCGAATCGAATATTTGCATACAAAAGGATTAATTCATCGCGACATTAAACCTGATAACTTCATGACGGGTGTAGGATCGCACGCAAATCAGATATATCTAATAGATTTCGGATTATCGAAGAAATTTTTCGATCCTAAAACAAATGAACACATTCCTTATAAGGAAGGCAAGAAATTGACCGGAACAGCGAGATATGCATCGATAAATACGCATTTAGGAATAGAACAATCGAGAAGAGATGACATGGAAGCTATTGGTTACGTTTTAATATATCTTTTAAAGGGCCCATTACCATGGCAGGGTATACCAGCGAAGGGAAAGAAGAAGTATGAACTCATTTCTGAGAAAAAAGTTGCAACGCCAATCGATGTTTTGTGTCAAGGAATTCCACAAGAGTTTGCTGTTTATTTAGATGAAGTAAGGAAGTTAGATTTCGTTCAGAGACCGGATTATTCGGCTTATAGGAAAATGTTTAGAGATTTATTTACTCGTGAAGGATATGTCTACGATTGGAACTATGACTGGATGCCCCTTTACAAACCGGCGCCGATACCGTACATTGTTCCCGACACAAAGACACCAGAAAGCGAGAAAAGCACAGATAATTTCCCACCTTCGCCAGATAGATCGCAAATCGCAATAACACCCGTTCAGTCGAGTGCGAGACTCCAAATGCCGCTTGTTTCGATGCAGGGAACAGCAACGCCGAAAGTTACGCATCAAATGTATCAAATTCCAATCCATGAATATCCAAAACCCAAGAAAAGACCAACAATGCCGATTAAAATAACTCCACAGATGAAAATGCAGCCACGAATTCCACGCGTTTAATCTTTGATATAATATTTTTTTGTTTTGTTTATTATTGTTTTATTAAATATTAGTTTGCTAGAATCATGTTTTCCCACCACAAATCGCTTAACTCGTTAAATTTAATCATACCAAGTTTCAATTTAACATATTAAGCCAAAATCTATAACAAAAGCATACAGTTTTGCCTGAAAATAGACTAAACACCTCATAAAGAAAGGTGGAAATCGAAAATTTAGTTTGACTTTATCAATTTTAACATGTCCGTCATGTCTTTAGACTGATTTCGGCTGTACCAAAATCTGTTTTAGGGGAAATCATATATGATCACAGTCTCAACAAGACAAAAGACGACACTTCAATGTTCCTTCAAAATATTCTAATAGCAAGTGTTCACTTTTATTTGAAATTCTATATCTCTCTATATATGGAGATATTAAAAATCGAAAATTTTGACTTTCATCGATTCGAAGTAAATTTTTTATGGAAAACTTTTGTGACTAAACAAACAGAAAAACGAAAATCACTTTTTGGCCATTTTTCAGCCACTGTATATCATAAAGTCTCGATCTAACACCAAACCATCTAAATAAGAATATTTAGATTGAATATAGCCTTTGCATGCTATCTAATGTATATACATTTTGTTTTGAGTTTATTTTATATGCGAAAAGACTTTTTTTGTTTTGTGGAATTGAAAAAGTTTTTTGAAAGGGTCTGTTCGATTAATAAAATTATCTAAAAAAGATTTATATGGAACAAGAAGGAATACCATCATACATTAATGCGCAAGGCAAAGTCGAGATGGAGTATTTCCTGACAACTCCTTCGCCCGAGAAACCATTAAATCCTGACGGATCATTAAACGAAGAGAAAGTCAATGAGCTTTTCTCTGAGACAGTCACGGAAATGGATATCCACGGCGAAAAGAGAAAACCGCTCGAGAGTAAGACAATAGACCAGAAATGGAACTTCATTGAGCTCCAACACAAACTCAATGCTACACTTCCAGCACCAGAGTATTTAATCAAAATCATTAAAGCACACGACATCGTTCAGGGCGGACAGAAGGAAAAGCTCTCTTTCCTTCTCGATAAGTTATCTGTACAGCTTAAATCTTCAGTTCTTTCGTGGAGTACTCGCTTCTTCAACGCCAACGGACACTTAACGCTGCTTCATATATTGTCGAAGAAGGCAGCCTGCTTAAATGGCTATGATTCATTAACGAAAGAAGACGCGGATTCGCTCATCAACACACTTGTTTGCTTCAGAGCTATCTGCAATGCAAACTCTGGCGTCAAGTTGATGCTCAATTATCCACACTCTTTCCCACTTTTTGTCCAATCTATTTATCCAGCCCTTCCGCGTACAATCGAGACAGCACTTCAGATTCTTGTCGTCCTCCTCCTCAAGGAAGAAGATCCAGCGAAGTCTGAGAGGAACCTACGTAATATTTTGGCAGCTTTCTCTAACCTCAAACGCAGCCACCACGGATGGAAGATCCTCACTGGCGTCGTCAATAAGGAAATCGGCACTGCTTCCAACCTCCTCACGTCTATCGTTACATTTATCACAGGTCTCTACGCTGTTCTCAGCGATTATCCATCGTTCAGGACAGATTGGCTCCTCGCTATCAACCAGGGTGGACTCTATTCAGCCCTCCAGCAGGTCCCGAAGGAGCAATTCCCGAACTTGCCGAAATTGTTGCAGACAATGGAGATCGAACTTAGCACAATCAAGTCCTTATTCCAGAAGCAGGTTATCAACCCGTACAACCAGAAGGCAATCGTCAAACAGCTTTATGATATGTCAGACCCTAAATTCATCGTGCCAAACATCTTACTTTCAATGCTCGACACAGGATTCAAGAACCCATCGCTTTTCAAAGGAATCACAACATTCATCCACAACTTCCTCGCGATTGTCAGAGCACAGAACACAGGAAACGGCGTACAGCGCCTTATGCAGGCCATTGCCATCGCTCAGGACTTACGCGTCCCAATCAAGCTCCGCAATCTCAATCCTGAGATGGAACCGACAGAATTGATGCAAATGTACATGTTCCAGTCCACCATCGACATGGAACAGCAGCCGATCATGGAGCTTGTAAACGAAGCATCGAATTCCAAGGTTGCTGCCGGAATTGCCAAAGTTTCAGGCGAAGAGGCAGGACAGGATGGTGCCGCTGCATCAGCTGCACCAACAAACAGCAACGAACTACAGAAGCTCGTTGCTGACTACGAAAACAAGTTGAAGACTGCAAATCAGCAGATCGAGGGTCTCAGATACTCAGCGAAGTCCGCCATCGAGAACAAGGAGAAGGAAACACAGCGTGCTGACGCTGAAGCACAGAAGGCCATTGAACTTGAGAAGAAGCTCAAGGCTTTTGAGGCTTCACACAAGGGCAACAGCGAGAGCCCGAAGGAGCTCGAGGCATACAAGGTCCAGGCTGAAGAAATCCTTGCAACACTCAGATCTCAGATTTCATCTCTCACAGCTGAAAAGGAGGCGTTAACAGCCCTTCTCCACCAGGCCAAGGCTGCTATGGACTCTGGTGAGAAGATTGAGATCGATGTCACAAAGATTTCAACATCAACATCAGATGTTCAGTCTCTTAAGGACCAGGAAATCGAGCGCCTGAAGAATGAGTGCGACCAGATAAGGAAGGAATTGGCCGAAGTCAGAGCATCTGGGGGTGGAGGACCAGGCCTTCCACCACCACCGCCTCCAGCCCCAGGAATGGCACCACCGCCACCCCCTCCACCTGGTGCTCCAGGCCTTCCACCACCACCACCACCACCACCAGGAGGCGCTCCACCGCCACCTCCTCCTCCGCCAGGCGCTCCACCTCCACCTCCAGGAGGCGTCCCACGACCACCGGGTGCACCAGGAATGCCACCTCCGCCACCAGCCGGGCCGCCGAAGAAGCCATCTCATCCACCGCCAGTCAAGACAAAGCCGATCTTCTGGACAAAGATCGCTGATGCCACATACGAGAACACAATCTGGAAGAACATCGATGATTCCAAGGTCTCGCTCAACAAGGACATGCTTTGCGAGCTCTTCGCTTCAGCAGAACCAGCGAAGAAGGAAGCAGACCCGAACGCAGCTCCGAAGAAGGAGAAGCCGAAGTTCGTCGAAATCCTCGACCAGCAGCGTGCAAAGTCAATCTCCATCATGCTCGGTAGAATCCGCTGCCCAGTCACAGAGCTTGCTCAGATGATCAAGAACCTCGACTCCAGCTTGTCTGAGGACGCCATTGGATCGCTCAAGAACAACGTCCCAACAGCAGAAGAAGTCGGCATGTGCGAAGGCTACGATGGCGATCCAGCACTCCTCGGCCCTCCAGAGCAGTACGTCTTGGCAATCTCTAAGCTCCCAATGCTCCAGCAGCACGTCGACTTCCTCAACCTCAGGATGAGCTTCGAGGAATTGATGAACGATATCGAGACCCCAATTGAGGTCCTTTCATCAGGCTTCAAGCAGCTCAAGACATCAAAGAAGCTCAAGGAGTTGCTCCAGTACATCCTCGCTATCGGTAACTTCGTTAACGGAGGCTCCAACAAGGGTGGTGCCTACGGTTTCAAGTTCGACTTCTTCAAGAAGATCCTCGATACACGTACAAACAGACCAGGCTACAACTTAACGAACTACATCGCCGAGTCATTCGATGTCAACACATTAGTTGAGGAACTTTCAGGAATCAAGCAGATGCTTTCATACGATTATGATACAACCAAACAGAACTACAACAAGCTCAACGGTTTGTTCAACGGACTTTCCAACCAGATCCCACAGGCCGAGAAGCTCGTCGTCGACGGTTACATGCTCGCTCCAACATTCATGAAGTTCAAGGAGCAGCACGCAGCCCGCCTCGAGAAGCCACCGGCCATTCTCGAACAGATCGGAAAGGACTACGAAGAGCTCGTCAAGCTTTACGGCGAAGACCCAAGCAAGATGAAGATTGCTGAGTTTGTCGAAGTCTTCGTCAACCTCGTCAACGGTCTTCGTAACGCTGACGAGGCCAACAAGAAGAGAGAAGCTGATGAGAAGAAGGCCGCAGAGAGAGCACAGAAGGCCGCCGCTCGCGGTGGTGCCGCCAAGATCCCAGGACTTGTTCCAGGAGCACCAGGTGGCGCTGAGAGAGGTGTCCTCGATGAGCTCATGAACAACCTTCAGAAAGGCCCAATTGCTCTTCGCAAGACACCGAAGCCAGGTATGGGCGGACAGCCAGCTCCGCAGCAGCCAGAAATGTCAGATCTTCAGAAGCGTCTTGCTGCAAGGCGCGCAAAGATGGGCGATTAATTTTTATTTTATCTTTTCTCTTGCTTCATTTTTTTTGAAAAAAACTATGGAATTTTATGATAAAATCATTGAGATCTAATATTTGTTTCTCAACAAATATCATGTCTTTATTTAATGATGATCATACAATATGGGATGAATATTTAGATACTACTATTTATTACAGCCATAATGGCGTTGTCAATTAGCTGCTCGAAGAAAAAGGATCAATTAGAAGGATGAATGCAGAAAAGTGTTTTTATTACGGAGATTTCAATGCCTTTTTACTGAAAATGATATTGCATCACCAATAACTGAGATAAATCAATTTATCACATTTTCTCATCAATAGGATATTATATCGATCATTTACATTACGTTATCTTTATGATATTAATCTCCATTATCAATTGCAGTTGAAAAGAGAATGATTGAACATCTAAAATCAAAAACTTTCCTAAAATTTTCGCCTTATGGAATTTGGCATTCGCATTGTTGAAAAAATGATTCATGAAACGAAAACAGCTTATTTTTCATATATAGGAATTGTCGATGTTCATGATCAAATTCATTAAAAGAAATAGAAAATAAGGAAATTCTCGGAGAAGCGGCTTTTACTGTGTTCCTTCTTATAATTCTTCATTATTTTTATTATAATTACTAGATTATTTGAACATTCTCTATATTTATCGTTTAAGAGAGACATTCATAAATGAACGCAATGTCAATCCAAATGTATCATAATATTTATATTCTATACCATTTGTTCTTCCATGAGTTTTTTTGATTAAATACTTACATTGACTAAATTTTTCATTATAACTGGACACAATCTGAACAGATCCTGATGAAATAAATGTGGTTTTATTGAAATAACACCTAGTAACAGTAATTCCAGGATAATCCCAAGCATAAAACATAATGCTGCATGCGTTATCATATAATGTGCATAATTCTATATTTAGTTTTGCTTTGCGACTTGTAATTAATGATTTGGGATTGCAGTTTTTGATTATATTCAATGAATTAAAATAAATAGGAATTACTTGATCGTAGCTAGAGTCTGTATGAAGGAAATAAAGGTTGCTTCCGAATTTTGTTAAATTATAAAAGTTACAATATCTTACAAAACTGTTTGACTCCAAATCTTCTATATTAAATCCAGATATTTCAAAACATTTGTTATATTAACTATTTATATTTTCATACTCAACTTTTCTGCATGTGGAACGCATAGTATTATAACATCTATAATTCCCGCATTCGAATAAACTAGAAAGCTTAAAATTATTTTTGGAATTGGTTCCTTTATTAACAGTAGTATGGAACTCATGCTTTCCAAATGATGCTGTAGTTGTAGAAAAATGATAGCAAATTCTATCTTGAACATATTGTCCTTTTTCTGCAAAATAAAATGAACCACCTCCAATATAATCTGCACTGGAACTGCAGCTTTCGAATGTTGTTCTTTCGATAAGCAAACGAGTGCTATCAATATTTTGATTGAAATAAATTGCTCTTTCTGTCTGATAAAAAATTCGCAATTTAAAACTAAATATGATGAAGAATTTGAAACATTGAGGTATCCACTTTGAATGTGATTGGAGTAATCAATATAATTGCTTCCGTAACAATAATCATCCCAACTTTCAAATGCGGAAAATGGATGAATCCATCTCCGTTATTTGTGATTCAATTGTCAAATGACAATTATGTCAAATGACAGAAATGACACAATTGGTTATCTGGTTGTATCTTGGAACTGGAAATGTATATTATTACTTCTATGAGCTGTAATAAATGCAAAACCAAACAAAAATAGTATTAAAAGCGCTTGAATCAACTTTTGGATTGTTCTGATTGGCGTAATTTACACCAAATGCCGGCTGATAATACGAATACCATACTTCTGAAGGCGCATTGTCCTCATTCAGACGAATGAACAATAACGCCCATTCAAGTGTGATTGAGAACACCGACCATTTTCAATCTCAGAAGCTACCTTATAGTGAAGTACTCAAAGCTCATCAATCATTTTATATTTTTTTGTGATTTTTCAAATCTCTGTTTCACGAAATAAATATATGTTTGTTGAATGAGAAATCTTTTGTCTATGTCATTTATCGCAAAAACAGACACAATATCGATGAAGATAATTTTAACTCCATTAAAAACTCGCCAAATTTTGAATATTCATAATCTACATCATTTTTCATATCTCTTTTCACTGCTTTTGAGATTTTTTGTCAAATTTCATGAATTGTGGATAAAAAATCTGAAATTCAGCCTCAAATTATTACAAAAATCTCGAAAAACATAACAAATTAACTTTTTATCTTCGAAAATTATTTCACACATGATCTATTATGCTTATTTTTAACTTAAAACCAAAAATTCAAATTATCAACCAAAAACAAAAAATAATTGAAAATAATTCGAATATAAAACATAATAAAACGCTTAAATACGAAATAAAAATAAAATTTCAATGGTTCTCTCTCAAGATTTTAAATAATCAAAAATCATATTAATGAGCACAATGAACTAAACAAAATCACATCAAAACAATTCTAAAACTCGCGAAATCCATCGATCAATGCAGAACAACACATTCTGTCCTCAGAACCAAAGTTTGAAGTCACTCAGTTCCAACTCAAAAGCAAATTCGCTTTTGGTGAAGTTTCTTCTGCAATTGCAATAAATGGATTCCACTATGAAGAAAACTATTTATTGATCAATCCTGTGTTCGAAATTCTTGCTGTAGAAGCTATTTCATCTCTCAAACATGCAGTGATATTCGCTGTTGCCTTTCATGGCGAAAACAAGAAATATTGCGAACAAGTGATGAAATTATTGCAACTTTTCATTCATTTATCAGCAAATTGTTATCAAGAGAGATTGTTGAGTGAATTGATTCACTTTTCGACAGAAATCATTAAGAGATATTGGAATATTGAGGATTCTAATGTTCCAAATCAAATAATTTCTTCATTCATAAACGAATCTCCAAAAATCATCAATTCATGGCAAAACTTTGCGAATTTGATCAGAGTATGCATTATTTCATCAACAGAAGCTTCAAAATCAACTTTAAAAGGTATAGATTCGGTTATATCGAAATCAAATGAGTTTAATTCCAATTCTTTGATATTATTTGTTGAAAGTTTATCTCAAAACAATTTCAATGACGAAAAAATGATTAAATATTTCCTTGAAGTTTGTAAAAAGAATGCACCATGGCATCGTTTGATTTGGAAAGAGATTTGGTTTAGAGCATCAAATATCATCTCTAAATACATATTGAATAATTCATCAAAAGTTGTTGTTGATTATATTTTTGGTATAACAAAGCAACTTATTAATTCTGATGTCTTAGTCAAGTGCGAAGATGAAGTTTTGGAGCCGGTATTGTCATCATTTGCTAACGGCGATGATGAAATTAGATTATATATTATAAGTTCATTATCGAAATTCACCATAGAAAATGGAGAAAAAATTTCCAGAGGATGGTCTGTGATATCTCAAATTGCTGGTTTCTCGACAATCTTTGATAACGAAGAGATCTCTTCTAAAGGTTTAGATATTGTTGAACATAGTGTCATTGATTTCTCAGCAACAGCGAAGTTTTCAACAAAGTAAATTATATCTGCTTTGTCGCAAATTTTGTCTCCACAATCATGTCAAAATTCGAGATTTAGAGCAATTTCATTAAGGTTAATGGTTGCTGAAGTTCAATGATGATATAGAGTCATTAGAAGCACTTTCAGATGCATTCATAAATGTATTTGAAGGAGATGATCCTGTTATTATCGAAGTTGGTGAAGCAGCATCAGCACAAATCTTATCTAAGTTTATAGCAAAGAAAGATTTGTTTGAGTTTTTCGCAGAACGCCTAAAATCGTATATCTTCTCTAAGATTAACGCAGAGAAGATACAGCCAATGCTTAGACAATATGGAATACCCGAAAATGTTATTTCTTATTCACGTTGATATATTGTTATGATTTTTTTATAAAGATATTCTTTTTTATTTATGATAATATTTTTAATATTTAATAAAATTCGTCTGTTACGAGAAGTGGTTCATCAGCAGCTGGATCACGCTTAGGTCTCCTTCTGATGAAAACAATTGTGAGGGAGCCTGCAAGGAGGCCACCGAAGATCAAAAGATACATTGTGAAGCTGAAGAATGACATCATCTTTGGACCAGAACGTGCTGGTGTTTCATCCTCTTCCTCATCGTCTTCGCCTGGTCTGACAACTGGTGCCTGCTTCTTTAGGCCTGGCTTCTCATTCTTTGGCTTTGGCTTGACTGGGAAGTCCTCTTCATCTTCATCATCGTCTTTCTTCTTGTCATTCTTTGGCTTTTTATCATCTCCTTTCTTGATATCAACCTTTGGCTTAATATTCTTTTCGTCTTCATCCTTCTGCTTTTGCTGCTCTTTCTTCTTGTCAGCTTCTTTCTTGGTGTCGATCTTTAGCTTCTTGTTATCTTCTTCGTCTTCTTCATCATCGCCTTTCTTCTTATCTGGCTGTGGCTTCTTTTCAGCATCAGGCTTGGAATCAGACTTTGGTTTTTGCTTCTTTTCATCTTCGTCATCTTCATCATCTGAAGGGACTTGTTTCTTTGTTTCCTTCTTCGAATCCTTCTTCTGGTTAGCATCATCATCTTCGTCTTCATCCTTTGTGGTATCTTTCTTTGTTTCGGTCTTCTTGTCATCGGTTACTTCATCTACGATATCATCCTTTGTTGAATCTTTCTTATCTGTTTGATCCTTGGCTTTGGACTCCTTCTTATCATCATCGTCGTCATCTTCATCTTCCTTCTTCTTATCATCTTCATTCTTATCTTCGTCCTTCTTATCATCCTTCTTGTCTTCGTCCTTCTTCTTATCTTCCTTCTTCTTATCATCATTCTTGTCTTCGTCCTTCTTCTTATCATCTTCCTTCTTATCATCATTCTTCTTGTCTTCGTCCTTCTTATCATCATCCTTCTTCTTGTCTTCGTCCTTCTTCTTATCTTCCTTCTTCTTATCATCTTCATTCTTATCTTCATCCTTCTTCTTATCGTCCTTCTTATCATCATCGTCATCATCTTCATCTTCCTTCTTCTTATCGTCCTTCTTATCATCATCCTTCTTGTCTTCATCTTTCTTATCATCATCCTTCTTGTCTTCGTCCTTCTTATCATCATTCTTGTCTTCGTCCTTCTTCTTATCATCTTCCTTCTTATCATCATTCTTCTTGTCTTCGTCCTTCTTATCATCATCCTTCTTCTTGTCTTCGTCCTTCTTCTTATCATCTTCCTTCTTATCATCCTTCTTCTTATCTTCCTTCTTATCATCATTCTTCTTGTCTTCGTCCTTCTCATCATCATCCTTCTTGTCTTCGTCCTTCTTATCATCATCCTTCTTGTTTTCGTCCTTCTTATCATCCTTCTTGTCTTCGTCCTTCTTCTTATCATCTTCATTCTTGTTTTCGTCCTTCTTATCATCCTTCTTGTCTTCGTCCTTCTTCTTATCTTCCTTCTTCTTATCATCTTCATCCTTCTTCTTATCTTCCTTCTCATCATCATCCTTCTTGTTTTCGTCCTTCTTGTCTTCGTCCTTCTTATCATCCTTCTTGTTTTCGTCCTTCTTATCATCCTTCCTGTCTTCGTCCTTCTTATCATCATCCTTCTTGTCTTCATCTTTCTTATCATCATCCTTCTTGTCTTCGTCCTTCTTATCATCATTCTTGTCTTCGTCCTTCTTCTTATCATCTTCCTTCTTATCATCATTCTTCTTGTCTTCGTCCTTCTTATCATCATCCTTCTTGTCTTCGTCCTTCTTCTTATCATCTTCATTCTTATCTTCATCCTTCTTCTTATCTTCCTTCTTATCATCATCCTTCTTGTCTTCGTCCTTCTTATCATCATCCTTCTTATCTTCGTCCTTCTTATCATCATCCTTCTTATCTTCTGGTTTATCGGATTCATCTTTCTTTCCTTCTGTCTTTGAAGAGTCTTCCTTGTCATCATCCTCCTCTTCTTGTTTCTTGTCAGATGGTTGGACTTTCTTATCATCTTCTGAATTTATTGTTGTATCTTTCTTTCCATCTTCTTTCTTATCAGTTGACTCATGGTCATCTTTCTTTTGTGCATCTGCAGTTGCAGATTCTTCCTTCTTTTCCTTTGTCTTGGATTCATCCTTCTTCTCGTCTGGTTTCTTGTCTCCAGCAGCCTCTTTGTTCTCAGAATCAGAATTATTCTCTTCAGCTTTCTTTTCAGATTCTTCCTTCTTTTCTTCGCTTTCAGTCTTTTTCTCTTCCTGTTCCTTTTTACCTGCGTTTTCTTCTTTCTTCTCTGCCTCTGTTTCCTTGTTTTTGGATTCTGGCTTCTTTTCAGAAACATCTTTTTTATCTGTTGTTTCCTCCTTAGTTTCTGTAGCGTCAACTTTCTTTCCTTCTGTTTCCTTTGGTTCTACTTTGTCGGCAGTTGTTTCATTTTTTTGTTTTTCGATTTCAGTTTCTGAATTTGGTTTCTTTGTTGTATTAGCACCAGATTCTTGTGGCTTTGTTTCTGGTTGATGGTAGTTGAAATCTTTTGGATCTATTTGTGGAGCGTCGATAAGTTTTGAATCTTTAATCATTTCATTTCTGTGAAAAGTTGAGTTTCTTGGGTTTCTAAAATCGCCGTTAAGTCCGCGTTCAGCTCTGTCGGAGCTGATTGGCTTTGTAACGAATCTACTTCCTTTTTTCTGTTCTCTGATCGAGTTTTTATTGATTTTTGCATTCAGCGGTGAAGCAGTGGCATCTTTGTCGTTATTCACCGTGATTTGATCGCCTGATAATGCTAATATAGCGAAAAGCAAAATCATTCTTTTTTTTGTAAAAAAGCTAAAAAGGAACAAAGTGACATCAAAATTTCACATTTCAAAAATTTGCTAAAATTAGATTTAACATTCGATGTAGAATCATTTTATCACGGTTAAAAAGATCTTAATTGAATTTTTCAACCTTAGAAATGAGATTAAGATGAAAATCTTGGCTTTTTATTATCTCCATATAAGGTTTTATTGAAATCTTCAAAATAAATTTTATTGACTTAGAAATTCCAAAATAAAAATAAAGAGAAAAATATTTTTTACATTTTTTATCAAATAGAATAACTTTATTAAAATCGAAATACATCATTTAATAGATTTATTAATATAGAATAATTAATACCCATCATAATTAAAAATTATAAATCAAAATACCGGTAAATCGAAGATTTTGTATTTAAATAGACTTTCTAGAAGTTAATATTTGATAAAAATCCAAGAACACATTCAATATCGTATACAGTATTGCATGCGTATTCAAAGGTATTACTTTCATTAAAAATAATAGTATGACTTTCATATTTTAAATATTTTAACACACAATAAAGTAGTAATAATATAACTCATTGATAATTTTTTGTAAACCCAAAGGTCAGCAATATAGATATTCGCAGCTTCAATGAATACAAATATTTTTAAGGTATTCTTATTATCAATAATCTTGGTTCAAATAAGGTCAACGCAAGGTATATACCTAAAATATAAAGCTCAGACATTAATTTTATCAAAAGAAATATTAAATATATATATATAATATACAGCCACTTTTTATTCATGGGCCTTCAATTAACATATACCTAATAGAGTATTATTCACGCAGGCGTCACTGAATTTTCTACGTCTACTCAAACATCTCGATTTTTCTCCACCAGTATGAATATTTAAGGTCTAATTTTGGTGGCAAATGAAAAATTTTCCCATCTAAAATGCTGTGGATATATAAA